>APFE030237440.1:35936-74949 GCA_000404065.3 Pinus taeda
AAACAAACTTAAAGGCAGAGCATAACAAATTATGGATTCTACCTTAACACTTCATTTGTTCAATTGCAGAAGATAAGAGAAGGAAAGCGATGCACATAAACAACTTAAAAATACTAAAAGAAGCATACCATGAACACATAAAGCCACATGAATCCCAAATAGTGCTGCAAAACCCTGGTCTTCCTTTGCCAAAATTGCAGATAAAATATGTACAATAGAGTGTCAAGCTATTCCCAAGAGTCCAACCTTGAAAATGAATAAGAAAATACATAATATAGGCAAGCCAACACATTCCCTTGCCTCTAGGGGTCGATCTCATCATCCTAGGAGCTGTTTCAACCAATTCTAAACAAAGCACTACAATCTAGGCAGTCAAAACAACTTGCCTCTATAAGCTAGGAAACCAATTCATTCATTAAATTTTTGCTATTTTGTGAATGAATCATCTAGAATAGGTAAATAAGTGTCAAAAAAACATAATGTTTCATTAATTACATCAAGAGAGGTGAAAAATCAGATCACAAGTCAAAAATGGTCAAACTGGCTTCATTTGTTGAGCTGAGGATGAAAATTGTCCCAAAAAACCCTGTGCTCCGCGCGCCTTTCCACCTGTTTTTGGGGCACTTACCGGCATCCAAATTGAGCTCAGGTTGGCGTGTTGGAAATTTCTAGATGTCTACTTTCTAACCCAAGTGGAATTTTCCAACTTGGTGTCCATTTGACGCTCCAAAAGTGCATTCTCCCGGAAGTACTTCCTGCTGGTGCAAAAAGTGGCAGAAAGGTGATTTTCATGATGTTTTTGAGCCTTTTGGTCACCCAGAACTTGATGAAATGCTTTGGCAATGGATGAAAATGTATAATTCATCATGCCAAATTCAAAACTACAAGCCATTTGTGATTTGGACCTCCCAATCTTATGGGTCGCGCGCTGCGCGCTACGCGTTGAACCAAAAAACCTGTTTTGCAAGCCAAAAATTTCAAAATGACAAAATTTTCTCCGAATTTGCTTAAATTCGGAATGAAGACCCTCTATCATGTGTTGTGCCCCGCCAATGAAGCCTCGGCCAAAATTTGGAGTGGATCGGGATTTTTCTGTCACTTTAGCACTTTGCTCAAACGCCTCTTTAGGATCTTCATTTTCGCTTTGCAAACATGCATGCGAGCCCAATAGTGAGTTTTCATATGACGAAGCATGTCCTTGTATCTGTTTGCCTTCGCCAACAACTTCTCCAAATGAGTGTTTACCCGGATGAGCATTGATTCTCGATCAAGAGGTGTCAAATCACCGGGTCTCCTTCGGGGCAATTCTCGGTCTTCCCGGATCTTCCCCAGCTCATAAAGTGTATGCTCATCTTCCAGATGTTTGTTGCGCTGCTCCAAGTAGTTGATCACCCACTTAGCCATCTACAATTTCTTTTGCAGTGACTCATTCTCAACCCTTTGCTCTCGGATGATCTCCTTTAGCTCCGAGCTAGGAGAGCTAGCATCAACATCAATGATACCAATGTCCTGGCCTCCTGAAGGACCCTCATCAAACATGGGTCTCTTGCCCCTATCCTAAATCTGTACCTGTGCTAAAGGCGAAGGCGAGACCCCTTCCACATGATGTAGAGATAGTACTTGCTGTGCTGATGATGTCAACGAGACCCCTTCCACCCCGGGTGGAGATAGTACTCGTCGTGCAGATGCAAATAAGGCCCTGTGGCCTCGCTGATATGTCACATACGCTGGAGCATCGAAATGCTCGGTCTCAGGAATGTCAAACTGCTGTGAAGGTCCTCCCTCATCATGAACTATCTCTGGAGGAGGTTGTAGCACGAAAAAGTAGTCACGAGAGATGAAATCCTCCCAAGTAATACCCTGCTGTGCCAATTGGCGCATCACTATGATTTTGATCAATGCATAATGATATATGATCCTATGCTGATGTGCTGGGCTCTTCCTTTGTACTAAAGGCACCATCCTCTCTATGTTGCGACACATGAAAAATGGAATGTTCATCATATGTACCCTTGTGAAATGCATCAACAAACGGACATGGTACGCATAGAGACGCGAGAATCTGCCCTCACAACTGAAATGTCGAATGATGAGTTTCATCAATGGTGAAAACTCATCTTTCAGGAATTTGAAAGGAAAAGCTACGCTCAAGTGTCTCATATACCCGGGCTTGATATATGGCTCATAGTAAAATCTGTCTAGCAGCTGGCGTTTGCTCCATTCCTCCCCTACATTTGGTATCTCGGTGGCCTGAGCAATAGTTTCAGGTGACAAGGTGAAATTCACTCCGGCAAGGTTTACATGACCATCCTGTAAATGTAGAACAAATAAACAGACTAGTTCCCGATGATGCTGAGTTTGTGAGATCATCTCACAGTATTGGAAACATGATTGGCGTCAAAAACAATCCATTGCAAGTGGGCACGCTTGCAATTGAGCCAAAGAAGTAGGTTCCTCCCTGACACGCTGACCACTTTTGCCACCTTTGTGATACCTCCGTGGCACATTTGGCACATTTAGCTCCGGTGTAGAATCACTATCATACTCCTGCTCATATATTGACTCGGTCTCTGACATGTCTTTAGAAACAAGATAGCTGGAATATATATATGCTGATGTATAACTGTGTGAAAAATTGACCGTAAACTGTTTCTTTTTCTCTAAAAATGCTGTGACCAAGGGGACACAAATGTACAAGGGAATATTAGGAAAGGGAAAACATTAGGGAAATGGGGAACATGGAAATAAAACAAGGAATTTAGAGAAGGGAAGGGACATGGAAATATTGGATTTTTAGGGTTTTGGGATGAGGTAGGGATAATGTGTTTGTAATAGAAGTGAGGGATTAGGATTCGAGGGAGTATAATGTAGGGTTTATGAGAGAATTATTGGGGAAAAATAATGGTGAATATGGGGAATGGGAAACAAAAGGAAGTAGGAAAAAATGATAACCTTGGTAACATTTAGTTTTTGAAACCCTACAGCAATTTTTGCATTCAAATTTTTACAGCAATTTAATGGACAAAGGAGGGTTTTCCACTTAGTTTTCTAGGGCAAATAGATCATAAATCCTTTACATTAACTGTTCAAAAACCAAGAATAAGCCATGGATATAAGCCTATCTGTGAATTTGTGCTTGAGAGGAGGCGTTTTGGAGTTTTTCCGGACCAAGTTTGGGCTTAAACCCCAGTGCGCCGCGAGCCTCACCCAATGCGCTACGCGCCTCTGATGTGCCGCGCGCGTGCAATTTTCCACTGCGCTTTGTTGCCTGATGCGCCGCGCACCCTGGAAATGGTCCAACTTACATGAAAATTCACAAGATTTCTTTGGAACGATGCTCTTCACTCTTGGAATGTGGAATGAGTTGAAAATGATGTGAAATATCTTCATATAGACTCCCTTTCGATTTTTGCTTGGTCCATAACCCATTTTCTTATGTTTTGTCGTTGACACTTTTTCGGAATTAATAGACTCTGACCTTTTTGGTTTCCTCCTTAAATTTGGCTGAAATAATGATTTTCTTTGATAATTTTTTGCAGGGATAGCTATGATATGCTCTGGCAAAGGAGACCAAGGCTGCGCTTGGATGTTTCAAGGATTTGAATTTTGAATTTTTTTTCCAAAATGAGATGACGACTATCTTCAACATAGTTTTGAAGAGAGTCATGCTTTATTTTGACAATGATGAAACTTTTGATAGTTATTATTATCAATTACATCCTCGGCCTGCTGGTCTTTTGGACTTGCAAACAATGACCACCCCTTGACCTAAGACTAAATTTTTGAAAAATGACCTTTGAAGCTTTATGACTAGACCTGAACCAGCAGTGCCATGCATGAGGGGAATGAGTGACACAAACAATTCCGTCAGAGTTATGGCATGCCTAATGAAATGCAACTGATCAAAACTGATGGGACACCTAAACATGAAATGCAGAAAGAGCTTTGATCTCTGACGGAGGAATAACTAGACCGACTCTAACAGCTACGATGGTTATCAAAGCACAAAAAAATGAGTTAAATATCATTATGATTAAACTGTTTCTCCACGAGTTTTTGTTAAAGGTGACTTGGTGTTGTTGTTTGAAAAAGCCAATGATAAGTCGAGAGCTGGGAAGTTCGAACCTATGTGGCATGGGCCACACATTGTTAAACGTGTTTTACAAAAAGGTGCCTATGAGTTGGTTGAATACGAAGGTAATGTATTAGCACAACCCCACAATGGGCTTTATTTGAAAAAATATTATGCACGATTTCCATATAATTACTTTTGTACATTAGTGTGTGAATTAATTAGTGTGCATTTTGATTTTTTGGTGTGATTGTTTGCTTTGCAGACATGTTTTCTCTGCTTACCTTGTGTTCCACTCAGTTCATAGATGTTGCCAAACCATTATGTTGGTTTTTCTGATGGTGCTTGTTGTAGCACATAGAACTTATCTTCCTCAGCTTGAGCACTCTTTTCCCCTAATGGCGAGGTGATCAATTTACAAGGTATTTACTTGGGATGAACAACTAATAATATTGCCGAGTACAATGCAATTATTGAACTATTATCAGAAGCAACTACTATCGGAATCAGAAATTTGGTTGTTAAGTTAGATTCACAACTCGTTGTGCTACAATTAAATGCTCATTATTCAGTAAGAAATCTATAAATTTTGCATATGTATCTATGTGTTTGATTACTTGAAAGAAACTTTGATTACATCACATATCAACACCTTCCACGGAATTTGAATACATTAACATATGCATTGGAAAATTATGTTTTAGATGGACATTTGTGTCACTTGTAAAAAAGACGAACACATCATCATGATATATGAACACATAAGTAAACAATAGAAACACACACACACACACACACACACATATATTGAGTCTGTCAAAGTTTGTTATGTCAAAATCTAAAAAAAAACAGTGTTATGAGTTACATGGCTTTAAAATCCTATAACAATGCAGGTAATATGACTAGGCTATCCACCCACATGATGCTCATGATAGCATGAGACAACTCTAATCACTTGGCCTAACAATTGATGAAGTCTCGCGGATACTCCCACTGTGTGCCTTTGGTATCGCAACAACAAATCATCTATAGTAGCATACTCTAGAATCCCCTGAGTAAGGACTTCCAGGTTTTGCTCCATCTCCACTATAGGATCTGGTCCTTCATCGTATAGAGCTTCTTCCTCTACTAGGCATGCTACTCACTGAGCTATCAGAGACATTCTGGGAGGTCTTTCTAGTCCCACATCTGCAAAATTATCATAAGTAAATTCTCAAATACACTTTAAAAAAATCATAAAACGTGAAAAATTCAAAAAAACAATTTTTTACTTGCATCGATCCATTGTGCATCAGGTGGTAGAGGAAGATATGGGTCTCCTCTAAAGTCTGTGCCCACATAGACATAGTCATCTACCACGATTAGTTTTTGGCATAACCAACCAAAGGATGGTAGAGGGAAATGCATCTGTTGACCTCCTCCACCTTGAGACGTAATCTCATTCCATTTGAGTAACCTTGGATGTCTTGGAGCTGAATCGTCCACCTCTACCCACTGGTAAGGAAATAGGGGCACACACTCCAAAAAGAATGTGGCTAAGATCGATGCAAATCCAAACTGCTTCAAGAATCCTGTTTTTAATTTGGTTAGTTGTATTTTCATGTTGAACAACAGTCCTTTGCACCAATTAAATATTGTTGGGGTGAGGCAATCCACTACGTATTGGAATTGAGATTTAGTTGCCTCATGCAACACTTGTGCCCAAGTTATATGGGCCATGGTATCCAGAAGAGTCCTCAAGGGTAGGTTGTCGATGGTTGCTATCTTAACCTTTCCACTCATGGTTGTTTCTGCACCTGGGGAATGCCTTCTGATAAGGGTATTGGTTCTCTCTGCTCTAGTACGAGATCTAAAGAGTTTGACCCTCTCTTCTCTCCTAGATAATCTAGTGATGAAGTAAATGTCAAGCTACCTCTACTTACAGTTCTTGATCTCCAATGATGAAGATCTTGCAACTGACATCCAATAATTCTATGAGATATTCTAGCAGCTCATTCTGAGCTTTGAGTCCCGGGGTCTCAAATAACTTAAGTAATTCACAGTCCCTCAAAGCGTTAACACATGCTTCTCTTTGGGCAGCTTGGTGGTCATCTGCCTTGTGGCCTATATCTTTCCATTTTATGGCCATATCTGTTTAAATCTCCTATAAATAATCCATAAACAACATTTAGAATATTTTCAATGGATTGAATTTTTGAAAAAACCGATTAAGACAGAGGATTTCTCATTTTATTTTTCACTCTGCGTCCAACGCGATTGTTCAAATTATTTTCACAGTCGAAGTGTGAGGGCCTTTTTTGCTAAGGGGTGATCAATGTGGATCTGATGATCAAACTCACGTTGATCGCCCTCGATTATAAAAATGAAAATCCTCCTCTTAAGTAATAAAAAATTCTATAAAGTGGCATAAAAATGGTATGAAAAGCAAGAGAAAGGGAAGAGCTCTTACTTGCAGCTAACGGTTCGCGAAATGGTGCCCTAGATCTGCTACGTTGCTTGCCTGAAGAATCAGAGAAAATGGGGTAAAATGCACTCTCCAAATTACTCAAAGTGAAATGGTAAAATTTTTTTTACTTTTTGTCTATTTATAAGTTTTCAAATACATTTTTACCAATATTTTATTATTTTTCTTAATATCGGTGATATGTGGTTGTCTTTGTGTAGTTTACAGGATCTTTTGATGGTAACAATGATCATTCTTGACCAATTCAACAAGTTTTGTTTTATCTCTTTTTCGAACTCGTTAAAAATAAAAGGAAAAGGAATCCCCCCTGGAGTCATCTTTAAGCTCTTTTCTGACTCTTCAAAGATGAAAAGATCGTCGAGTACTTGTCTTTTCAAACTCGTTAAATTACATGAATTGACGCCATCTCAGTATACGTTTACCCCTTTTCGGGTTGAGATTTACTATTTATGAAAAATGAACACCTTGGTTGACATGGTCAAGAGGTTCTCTCAAATATTATTTTCTACCTTTTTCGGGTTCGAGAGACAAATTACGAAAAGGGGCCTGATGGAGTTTTCTTTTTCATCTCTTTTTCAAACTCTCTAAATATGAAAAATACACCGAGTTACTCTTCCATCGAGCTCATAAAAATTAAAATGACGAAAGACTTGTCACCATGACGAGACCGAGTTTCTCCTTCCTGTGACTCGTAAAACTTACTATGATGGATTCATTCAAAGAATGAACTTATACGATAAGAATATGCTATCCCCTTCACACTTGTGATTAAAAATAATTAGGGTACTCACTAGAAATAGTGGGGAAAAAGTGAAAGTGAAACATCTCTTGTATAGGAAGCATGTCTCTCTTGAACATGACACTCATTTGTTTCTTGTGTCGATTTTGGGATATCCTCACTCAGTCACTTGTCCTTCTGGGTTTGGGCGATGCAATTTTCCTCTCATCTGACTATTCTATTTCGTCATCATGACCCTTGGTCCTATGTTGAGTCAAACGCTGCTAAATTCTGGAGTCGTGTTGCCAATATGTTCAAGATAAGTCCTATATGTAGTTTACTACCTATACATTGTCTGACCTTTTGCCATAATCCTAGATCGCACTCATTTATTCCACTTTATTCCTTGTTTCATGTCGATGATGAGGGACTCATTATGGACCTCCTTCAGTAGGTCACTTCCTGTTGACTTTAGCTCATTATCCAGGAAGATGACTTAGAAACTCCCTTTTAGTACCTTAGAGCTTGCATGCTTTAATGGAAAGTTCTTCTCATTCGATGAAATGTTTTCATCATTGACCTTCAATCAGATGATTCCACAAGTGTTCGATTTCAACTTCATTTTCACATTCACAGATTATACTGTCGTACCTTGAGAGTCATTGTCATTATTAGTGGTTTCTCTCGTTCCTGTTAATGGTTCACATCATTGGTTGGTAATAAGGTGGTTTTCTAGCATGTTCGACTTCGACACATTCATTCACATGTTAGAATTCGTACTTTGATCGGGTTGGGATGGAGTGCAAGACCCTGAGTTTTGTCTGATATAACTTAGGTTGCAAGGAATTATGTATTATTCATGATTATATACATGTTTCCTTTATACAAATGGATGTGACCATACCGTGGGACCTTATATCTATGATGATGATGATCCTTCCATATCGAGCGGTTGTGTTCATTCCATGGATCTTAGACTTCCAAACGATCCTTTTCATCCAGATGGTTGTGCCCATATCGTAGATATTTTCACATGGTATTTTCTATCTGGATGGCTGCGTCCATACCTTGGATTCATGTTTTGACATATATGACAGAGGTATCAGATATGTATATGTATATGTGTCCTTGATTTGCAGGTTTCCTGATGATGTTTGTTCTCGTCCTTTCAGTAGCTCATAAAGCATCTCATCCATCACTCCTTGTTTTGCCTTCATGATTTAGGGGGCATTTGTTACACAATATTTTGTCACACCTCCTGCACTTCCTTGTTTCATACCCAGAGTGCCCAAACCTTGACAACTATGCAGTGTACCCATCCTAATATGTAGTCCAGATCATCTCTGAAGAATTAGTGAAATGTTTCCTTGAGCCTTTCCTGAGAAAAATTAGCTCAAAACCCTAATTTATGGGTTAGTGTGACTCTGGCACTACCCTCTCATGTTTATGGCAGGTTGCACCATATGAGCCTCATGCTTCCAATGTGGCTTTTTCCTGGATACTTGTGCTGAACCCTAAAAGGAAAATTTTCCTAAAGTGGAGGAGAGGCTTCGTGATCTAGAGGCTTCCAGAATGATGATCTGGATGATGTTCGCTATGGATGTGGTCGAATTCTCCCAATATTACCCTTTGATCTTATCCCTATGAGCTTCCTCCTTGAGATGAGGACCTTCCCCTATTTTTGGTGAGATCCTAACTCCCTCTCCCTGCCTATAAATTCATTCCCCTCCATTCCCAAATGATTGGTCTTTGATTATTTGCACCCTTATGCTGAGTTAGTGCCTAAATTATATTCACTTTGGCTTGGAGAAGGAGTGTTTGGAGATCTTGAGTTTGGACTTGGATATTCATTCAAGGAGGGCTACTAACATCAAGGCCTAGGTTGTATGCTTCCTATTTTGTTTATTAATATATACAACTGCAGGTTCACTTTCCATAAATTCTTGTGTCAATGCTTCATTTATATTAATGCTCCTTGATTTGTTAAGTGGATTACATTTTATTATGATTGTTGCACTTTTATGCTTTGTTGTGTCTTCGGCCTATTATGCAAGTATTCAAATGCTGTGAATAACAAGGACTGAGCCTGAGGAGAAAGCGATCAAGATCTTCAACAAAGGAGTGCATTATAGAATCATAGAAAGGTAGGTCTCTTTCCTCTTCTCTTATTTTAACTGTAAGATAGGAAAGTGTCTTGTAGATTTTCTCGTTTGTTGCTAGACCCACTCATTGGGCTAGGGGGATTGTCTCTATCTGTAGAGAGTATTTACTTAGACAACAGGCATTTTGTGGCCAACCAGAATATGAATTCAGGGAAATGATGAACAAGAGGCGCAATTTGAAAATAGAGACCATAGTTGACAACCCTAAAAGGGTCTTCTTTCCTCACATGTTTAGCGAACAACTCACAACGGAGGTCGGAAAGTGAATAAAGAAAAGCGAGGTTTGCAATTTGACTTTCTTCATCCACCAAGGGTTTGACACCAATGGATTTGGCCTCATGGGTTTTGGGGGTTGCGGGCACAGTCTGCTTCATTTTAAAAAGTGAATAAAAGAAAGATACAGGTGGTCAGGATTTCGGGTACCTCAAGCCCGCAAGAATGACTGAAAGTGATGTTGGGGAGCGGTCCTTTACGTTTCAGGGACACGGAGCAGTAGACCTTGCACAGGTGACCAGGTAGGAATATTTTCACCAGGACTATATAATATCTATCGGGAGGAAGAGATCTAGGGAGACCGTCTTTTATGTAGTAAAAGGGGGCATGACAGACCAAGTGGTGGGTTTAGGAATCAAAGTAGAGGATATGTGGTAGTGGGGATTGGTCGATAGATCGAGAAGTAGAGATCAGAGACGGGAGCGAGTGAGTATGTTTCACCCTTACTGTTGGGCCGCTGGAGCTTAAATCATAAGGAGCCAATGGGAGGAGCCCATGTGGTTGATGGCCCCACCACGCTATGATAGGGAGTACCTCAGGAGGAACAGGTTCTTTGTTAGCCCCTAGAACCAATCCGTTGCGAATTTTATTGTTGACCTTTCAATGCCGACATTGTTAACCTGGTTAATCTTCGTGCATTGTAACTCGCCGAAGCCGGTCTTAAGGGTGCCGGGGGTGTTGATGGATGTCGATGCGGGTGAAAGGATCACGCCATTTACTCCACTAATAAAAACATTTAGGGGTCCTCTTGTTTACCCTGCGCCTTAGTTACACTCAAATCTCTGGTTCGTTGTGCATTGGATTAGTGTCGAGAAAGGTTAGTCTTCGGAATCCCTCCCAATGAGATTATTTATTTTAATTTTCGATGATCACCACATTTTGTGTAATATTTGGAAAATCTTATGGGTCCAGAGATAACAGGTTCTTATAAAGTTTATTTTTGTTGTACATTTGTTTTTGAGACCCATTTTTTACCTCAAAATTTCTCTAATGCTACCTCGACTCGACCTTATTCACAAACTAAAATTTACGAATTCCTTCAAAGATCTTGAGTACTCATATATCGAACTTAGGAAAGATTCGAAAGAAATTCTTCTGTTCAAAGAATATTATCACATTACTTAGTCACACCTCTTAATTTTCACTTACAAGAGCACACAGTACTAGATTCGCACCAAGGTGTCTCTTAGACTACTGTCACAAAAAATGATAGATTGTACGATATTCTTATTGGTAAACTTATTGACCTCTATGAGTTACCCCCTGGTGAGACTAATTGACACACTTTGTTAGGAGGATCTGATTCTCCTCCCTCTCCACCTAGTTCACCTTTGTCCTTGGGAAACTCCTTTGGTGAAAAAGGCTCTTCAAGTCCTTAGAATTAAAAGGATATCGTAGGATGGAAAATAATCAGGGTGATAATAAGGGCAACCCTCAAAATGATCTTGAAACCCCTTGGTCAAATAGGGATGTTGTGGTTGTTCCTAGCATGCAACATCCCCTACCAAGGAACCCCTACAAGTTCTTACCAAAGTTTGACCCTAGTTCGAAGCAACCTACCGAGGATCACATTAACACATTTATGCTTGTCATTAGGTAAAAGAGCATTAGGCACGAGGATGTAGTCTGCAAACTCTTCCCTTATACCTTTGAGGGAAAATCCACTATGTGGTGTTTCGATCAACCTCCCTAAAGCATCGTTTTTTGGGCACAGTTCGAATCAACATTTCTTCAAAAATTCGGTGAAGAAATTCCACCATAAGTTTTAGTCAATGAACTGTCAAACATCAAAATGTAGAATAAAGAAAAGGTAAAAGACTTCAATGTTAGATTCATGTCATTGAAAAACAAGATACCTATTGAATCATTGTCGACTCAAAATTTCATAGTCGCCTACTACGTGAAATGTTTACCATATGATATAGCCATATGGATAAAAGGGGCTTAGAAACCCACTTTACAAGCAACCTTTTAGGAAGCCTTAAAAGTTGAAAAGGACATTCTTAGTCTAAAACCTACTATTGATAAACAATCAGACTCAACTTCTTATTCTTAGTCTAAAACCTACTATTGAAAAACAATCAGACTCAACTTCTTCTTCAAGAAAAAAATCAAAATCATCAAAACAACCTTCAGTCAAGAAAGACCATTCAACCTTATATTTAGAAATCCTTCAAAAGCTTATAAATAAATTATCTAATGAAATAATTGACCTCAAGAAAGGAAAGTTTTAATGATTAGCTAATAGGGGAAACTTTAAACAAACCTTTAGGAAATCACCTCCTCAAAAATCACCTCCACTGAATGAAGAATTGAATGTTGAAGAGTTGGAAAATATTTTGCAAGATCTACTAAAAAATTTTGATTCAACCCCAGATAACAATGAAGAAAAATAAGCCGAATCATATTCTAAAAATTAAGGTGAAACTCAACCTCCTTACTTTTTGCTGGATTTATTTGAAGAGGATATCAACCAGGTTTTTATCTGTAGTAAATATTTATTTGTAATTCAAACACCGCCTACATCTAATAAAAGTGAAAACAAACTATCACCTAGCACTTAGAAATCTACAAATTTAAACATTGTAGATGATCCAATAGATTATCTTAAGAAAATAAAAGCTAATATCTCCTTGTATGAGCTTTGGAAGATTAATGTAATTAAGAAAAAAGTTCAACAACGCATTGCTAGCTTAAAAGCTCTTGAAAGTAAAAATATAGCTGCTTTTGATAAGACTTCTTTGGAAAATGTTCAGATAGTAAAACACCTTTCTACTCAGAAAAAAATCCCGCACAATTATTGTTAGCATTGGAAATTTTTAACTGTAATGTCCACAATTGTATGATCGATACAGGTGTGTCTTCTAATGTAATGCCACTTTCCATTTGTAAGAATATTAATGCAGATATGAAACATTCTGAAATAAATATTGTACAATTGGATAGAATGTATGTTAAGGTAGTAGGGGAATTGAATGATGTTTTGCTCATATTTTACAAGTCCACATAGTCCATCATATTATAGATATTGTGATTGTTGACATTTTTGAAGTATATGGACTGTTTTTAAGTAGGGATTGACTGCAACACCTGAAGGGATTTATGGATATTGATTTGACTCAACTGCAGTTATCCTACAAAGAGGAGCCAAATAAAATTAAAATCAATAGAAAGCCATACACAAAACACATAATTACCTATTTAAATGATTCTAATGAATGAGTTAAGACAGATGAATTATTGATTGTTGACTCTTTCTTTGGAAATTTTGTTGTTGATTTTTCTCCAATTTCGAATTTAGAACAAAAATATGATTTGCAAATAGTCAATTCATTAGTTACAGTTGATCATAAAATCCTTGATATCAGTAATGTGTCAAATCTTGAGAAATTTGAAATTTGGTCATTGTATTTCGATGGTTCTAAGTCAAAATAAAGACCCAGTGTTGGATGCATTCTTTTAGATCTTCAAAGAAATAATTTTTTTTATCACATGTAGATTAAATTTCAATGTACTAACAATGTTGCAAAGTACGAAGCCCTTATTCAAGGACTTCACAAAGCTTTGGATCTTAGAGTTAAATGTTTAAGAGCTTATAGTGATTCTAAAATAATTGTTAGAGAGGTAAAAAATTATATTCACTACTTTTCAACACACTTGAAGGCTTATCAAGCTCAGGTATGGGATTTAATATCAATGTTTTCAGTTTTCAATATTGATTATATTTTTAGAGCTACAAATTAAGATGTATATTTGTTAGTTAATGTAGCTTCTAGATTGATTGCAACTAAAAAATTTGAACCTGATTCTTTTTCAATAGAATTGCTTTTTAGACTATCATACCTAACAACATCACTAACTAACGTGTGTTTGGCGATGATAAATAGATCAATGACTTTCTGCACATGGAAGGCACGTTCAAAGATGCAGTTATTGATGAGACCACTCATGATGAGAACTTGCACGACTTATGTTAGATTAGCAAACAACGATCATTGGACGAGTGCTTCAAGATGGTAAAATCGATCCCTAAATTTTTTGTTATATTAGAGAATTTATATGAATTTCCTAATATATTTAAGAGAGTTAAGAATTACAAAACTAATAGATCTACTATGGAAATTGAATTCATAAATTTGGGGACAAAATAAAATCCGTAATATATTAATCTAAGGGTAAATTGTTCTCCTAAGGATAGGTCAAATTTCTTTAATTTGTTGAGGTAATATAGAGATATTTTTGTTTGGACCTATGATGATCTTAATACCTTTGACCCAAATACTATGCAACATGTTATTCCTATGAAACCTAAAACCAAACCCTTTCAGCAGAAACTTAAGAAAATGCACCCAAATATTGAATTTGCAGTCAAAGAAGAGTTAAGTAAACTCCTGGCAGCCAAAATCATTTTTCCAGTGTGACACACTTAGTGGGTTGCAAACTTAGTACCTATTAGAATGAAAAATGGTGACATACATCTTTGTGTTGATTTTAGGAATTAAAAAAAAAAGCCTATAAAAAAGATAGTTATCCTATCCCTCCCATAGACAAAATACTCTAGCGTGTCTCTCGCTCTAAGATGTCATCCTTCTTGGATGGTTTCTCAGGATACAATCAAATCATGGTAGCACCTGTTGATCAGCTAAAGACTGCATTTGAACTCGTTGGGGTACCTTTTCCTATAGGAAAATTCCCTTTGGGTTGATAAACACAGGGCCATCTGTCCAGCAGGCGATGAATATCGCTTTTAGAGGCCTAATCAATGAATCTTTGGTTATATACTTGGATGATGTTACTATTTTCTCAAAATAGAGGTCCAAACATTTGTTGCACTTGAAAAATTTGTTTGAAAGATGAAGAAAACTGGGAATCTCCCTCAATCCTAAAATATATATTTTTGCAGTTACCAAAGGGAAACTACTAGGATGTATTGTCTCAAAGGATGGAATTAGAATTGATATCGAAAGGACACAAACCATTAATTATTAACTCCTCCAAAATCTAAAAAGGTCGTGCAATCTTTCATAGAAAATATCAACTTCATTAGACATTTTGTTCCCTCTCTTTTCAGAAATTGTAAAACCTCCTCAAGGTTTAAGTCAAAGAGACTGTTGTTTTCAATTGGGGAGAACCACAAAAAAAGCTTTCAACACTATTAAATAAGCTATTGCGAAGGCTCCTACATTAGTTAGTCTTGATTTTTCTAAAGAGTTTTTTTTAATACTTTCACTTCAGACTCCGCATATGTTGTTGTTCTCACGCAAAAGGTTGATCTTAATAGTGAAATCCATGTTGCTTTCATGAGCTCCACTTCTAAGGGAGAAGAGTTAAATTATGCACTAGTGGAGAAACAAGCCTTTGTTGTGTAAAAAGGAGTTAAACCTTTTCGTTTCTATTTGCTTAAATCCAAGAAAAAAGTTTGCATAGTACCATACTCAGTAGTTAGAAACCTTTTAATTCAAAAAGAACTTGGTGAAAAAAGGGCTCATTGGGGCGGGAACATTACAAGAATTTGACCTGAAAATTGAACTTGCACAAATTATTAAAGGTCAGGGTCTTTGTAAATTTGTTGTTGAATTTGTTTCTTCCCCTAGTGACCATTCTACTTTTCCTGATGATTCTTCTATAAACAATGAAGTATCTTTAGTACAAAATGAAGTCTTGTGTCAAGATTATGATCCTAAATCATGGTATTCAGACATTATATTATATTTGGAAAATGATACAACCTCCACTTGTCTCATTACAACTTAGAGAAGAGAACTAAGATTAAAATCAACATATCATCAACTTGTTAATAATATTTTCTTTTGGAAAAAAATTATGACAAGGTGTTACTTTGTTGTCTAGAGCAGGAAGATGCTTAAAAAATAATCCATGAATTCCACTTTGGTCCTGCTGGTGGACATTTTGGCGGTGATACCACTGCACACAAGGTTTTAAGGGTGGGTTATTATTGGCCCACATTGTATAAATATGCCCATGCCCTTCTTAGAAAATATGAATACTGCTGAAATACCGTTGGTACGCTTGAAAAACCCATCTTTCCCCTACATCTTGTCGTTGTTGAAACTCCATTTTGGTAATGGGGCTTGGACACAATTGGACCTATTAATCATCCCTCATCCCAAAAACATAAATTCATTATAACAATTGCAAATTATTTCGCCAAATGAATTGAGGAAGCACCTTTGTTTGTGGTAAAAGCCAGCCAAGTCATTAATTTTCTTGAATCTCAAATTATCACTCATGTTGGTGTTCTTGAGTCATTGGTCTTTGATAATGCATCTTATTTTTCATCTCATGAGTTAGACACAAATTTCGTAGAAAAAGGGATAAACTTAAATATTCATAAAACTATTATCCACAAGGAAATGGCCTCGTTGAATCATCAAACAAAAAATTATTAAAAATCCTTAAAAGAACAATGTCAGAAAATCATAAAAGCTAGCATATTGTGTTATTTAATGCATTATGGGATGATAGGGTGACACCGAAATGTTAATTTTTCATTGGGCTATATTGTTCTTTTCTTCGATCATTACATTTCTTCATTAACACATTAAGTTCACCGCATAACATCATAACATTATTTAGATTTACATCATTATTCATCATCATATAAAACTATGTAGAAAGAAAAATATCATCACCATCAATGCAGTAGAACATAAATGAATAATATAAGAAAAATATTCACACATAGAGACACTAGGATTGGTCAGAGATTAGGGCAAAACCCACTATGGGGAAAACCCTTGTAGATTCTTATTATTAGATTTTTATCAAATGATTAAGAAAAGTAGAGTACAATGATCCATATCTTCATCTATGCAACTCACCATAAAAAAATATAACATCCATGAGATGAATCCAATAATGTTTATACTCAAAACTCTGATTTTGAAGACTATAATTAACTGCCACTGTCTGTTGTCGACTACTGAATCCTGTGGTCACTAAGAGAAATCTTTGTACAAATGAGATTTCATATTTTAGGTCACGGTCACACGGAGGAGGTGTCATGCGAGTGACTATATCTTTCCCTATTGCTCCCTTAAGCCTAGCATGTGAGCGACTCAGTTAGATGTGGAATCCATAAACCTTAAATCCCCAGTCGCATGAATGGAGAGTTTTCTTTGCGAATGGAAGGCTCCAGTCGCACATATGAGCTCTTTTGCATGCAACTATAGTAGAATCCTTCCTATTATGTGCCTACGACTGGGGCCCAAAACCCTAAATCAGAGATGCGAGCTTCGAACCCAACAATTTCACCTTAGAGTGAACTTGATCCTCCACAAACGAGCCTTGGACCTGTGCGAGCCAAAAACCAAGATAGAATAGTCTCTCATCATTGTGTCAAAATGAGGTAGAGGGAACTTGTATTTATAACCTTTCAAGGTGGTCCACTTTTCTTTAGGCCCAACATTATCAAATATGCACATGTGGTCTTTTCTTCACAAGTACACTTTCACATATCTGATTTTAGTTATATTTAGGTCAATTTTGGTCCACTCGAAAATAGGAATTCAATTCAATCATTATCTCTATCAGGTGAGCTATATAAAGTGGAATTTGGCTGTAGTTGCATATTTTTAACAATCCCTCTCTAGGGAGAATTCCACCAGCATCATGTCATCTGTATCTTGTCATCAAATCATATCCAATATCAAGTATCTCATCATCTTGTATCATCACTGATCATCTCAATTCATTTATTTCTCATTCCTTCTTATCTCTTGATTGCCCTTGCTCATATGTTGAACATTCTTGTATCTAAAATAAGAATTTGTCATCGGAGGGGAGCCTAAGCTGCCACCTTTTATTCATCAAGATACTACCTAAAATCTCTGTCAATGGGCTAATACCTAGAATCTCTGCTAGCGGGCTACTACTTGGAATATTTGTGGGCAGTCAGATATATGACCAACATCAACATAGGAGGGGATATCATCAGGGAGAACATCTTGACCTAAAACCACATTAGGGAGATATTACTCAACCAAAAATCTCATGGGGTAGATAATATTAAAACCCCATATCAAGAAATAGGCGATATAAGGGAGCTACTACTCCAACCCTATGGGTAACATATAGGGGTGATACCCTATTATCTAGAGTCCCCTAAACCCCATGAGACCTCTATCTCAATTCCTGACCCTAGGAGCTCCGACAGGGGGGGAAATTTGGCTCGATGTTCTTGATCAGTGATGCTCTCATCATACTCATATCTGGTATTAACTTGATCATCATGTAGCAATAGTAGTAGTCTCTTGTTCTTCATAAGGACATCAAATAAAATTCATATTAGAACATAAACAATCATATATATATATATTATATATATATATATATTATATATATATATATTATATATATAAAGGATAACATATTCATCCTCCCTATCAAGGAGGCTCCAACCACAAGCTTAAGCAACACTGTCTCAATATATGAAGGTAACTCAACCCCAACTATATACAAGATTCTTTGTCAACTGGTTCCCATTTTTTGTCATGATAATGTATCCATGTCATATCCAGATCCTACTCATACAACTCTCCAAGGAGCTTCTTCATCCTGCCACATGGCTAGACATGCTAGCAACATCATACTCAACCTCGGTTGTTCTACATACCTCTCATCCAAGATATCATGACACATCTCATACTAAGGAAGTATCCCAAATGTGCTCATCTCATCAATAACAATCATAATCATCATCAATACATCCAAGTAATCACACATCACTGGAAGATCATCCCATGCAAGTAATTTTAAGGATGATAGGCATCAACTCAATGTGAATGAAGTGGCTCAATTATGAAACGAATTAGGTTATATGCACATCATGTATATATATGGATGGATGTTCAAAATGAAACATTAATGCTTCAATCAACTGTCGGTTTCCAAGTCAAGTTCAACAATATCTTTTCACAACTTCTTGAAATTCAATTGGAGTGTCCAAGGATTTTTATTTCCACTTTCCAGTACTTCTTCAATAGCTTAGAAATATAGATTTTCTTTTCCCAACTTTAGAAATTGATTCATCATGCCATGATTCGTCATTTCAAGCTTTGAAAGCCATCTCCGTCTCATCATCATAGGCTCATTTCCTGTCAATAGTAGACCATCAATATAAAACCAAACTCAAAATCAAATTCGTACCTTGGAACACTTCTGAACTAAAGGTTTGGACCAACACATCATCTTGGCTTCACCAGATAACTGTCAATGTAGACATATCTGGATCAGGGAGTTAGCTTCATTCAAATATCTCTGCAAACATAACACTTTTCCAAATTAATATTCTCAACCTCACATAAATGTATATTGTATAATAAAATCAACTAAGTGATCTCATTAAAGTTTAGGTGCTAGATCAGAACCAATATCAAAATAATCATAGTATCACAATATCAAGTTTGTTAGACCAAGTGACAAGTAGAGCTCTCATCAAGTCATGAATTCATCTATTGTCATGCCAAAAATATCAAAACAAACTTCATCAAGTCATCCTCATGGTCGTAATATAAGTCACTAAATGAAAATACATACATCAAAGATAAGTCATGCAGGTTCCATCTTCCTACTGAATCACAACTATCAATACTTCAACCACTGTTCTAGGAACAAGGAGGCCAATACAAAACCATTTTCGAATACCCATATAAGACATTGGAAGTCACTATGCTCATATATCATTGTCATCAAGGCAAATAATCAACCGTCAAATAAAATCATTAGTCATCATATAAAATCTAAATTTTCTATCATAGACAGATCTATATTCCAAAACATATCTCAATCATCAAGTCAACGCTCTAAGTCAATATCAGGAATCATGTAAAAACTCCAAACACTACTCAATATATCAGCAGAATCATGTCAAACTCTTGTAGCACAAATTTTAATCATAATGACACATCTATATGCATATCCCGATCACCTGCAAGCACAAATTAAGTATACATATTCATATTATAGTAAGTTATTCAAACTTTATTGCTCATAGAACTTTTTGTTGTCTGCTATATGTCTGTAGGACTGACATCTTTCAGGTGACAATCTAATTTCAATCACAAAACTTCATTCATTTTTTTTTGTGTCTTGTAGGCATAGTCACACCCATAAGCCTTTCTCTACAAGTGGTTAGGAGAATATTGTTGCACCCTTAAATATGTTATGCGAGTGACTGAGGCTTCCCAGTCGCTCTTTGAAGCACTGTAAGTGAGCGATTGTTGCTTCCAAACTGCCAAACCCTAGCTCAGAATTATCTCAGTGCCTTGGTCTCACCCTTGAGCTTGCTTCCATGCAACTGGGAGGCTATATCCACACCCATAGGCCTTCCTATATGCAATTGGGATACTACAGTCACACCCTTCAAGATGTTATGCGGTCAATTGAGGCTTTCCAGTTGCTCTCTGAAGCACTATAAATGAGCAACTATGGTCAGATATGCCTAGAACTATCTCAGTGCCTCAGTCACACCCTTGAGATTGCTTCTGTACGGCTCTGAGGCTATAGTTGCACATGTAGGTTTTATTTCGTGAGACCGAGGCTTTGATTAAGAGAAAACTCTGTCACCATAGATCAAAACTTTGTTGCAGATCAACAATGTCAAATATTTGTGTATTCATTCCCATAAATCATACTTCAATAGTAAAGAGTATATAATGCAAATGACAATAGGAGAAGGGATCTTATGGAGAGTTTCTCCCTCTAAATGGGAATCCACTTGAGTGATCTTCATTCATGTCATTACCTTGTCTATAATACTTTCATGCATCAATAGATCTGTTAGATCATAAATTCAAACATATACCCATCATGGTCATAACATGCTAACATCAGCTACTACATCATTACATAATGTTATCAATCTTTTGTTAGAGTCATATGATAAGGGAAGCTGACAAGTATGACATCACACTTCAAAGATCATGAACACTTAAATAGCTTAATTTGCTAAATCAAGTCATCCAAATTTACCATAGGGCATAATTACTAACTTACCAAGGTCAATAAGAAAATTATGACTAACAAATTTATTGCTAGACTTCCATCATGGTTACCATGGTTATCATTATCAATGGGATCAATTCAGGTCATTCAATAAAACTTTACCAAAACAACAAGTGTCAAACCTTTTTCCATACTTTCATTATTCTCATCACAAGCATCCTCAATAGTATTGTATATAGAAATCAATGAACTAACCTTCTATATGAAATCCTAAGTGCCAAGAGTATCATCTACTAGGGTCAAGGTGCTAGCCTTATTTATGGGATCAAGATATTTAAAATATAGTTGCTAGCCAAACATCAAGTATACCAATATATCAAAGATCAACATTAAGTAGCCTCATAGAATCAAGAACTTCATTATGTCTAGAAGGTAAGATACATGTTCAATATCAAGTGCACGATTTCATCATAAGAACCAAAAATCCAAATCACTTTCATATGCATGCATGAACCATTTGAGAATGAGATGTTCTCATCATACCTTAGGGCTTACCTTTCCATTCAATATTATAGTTGAAACATAACATTGAAACACTATATGTAGCATTCAAATACCTGTGCATCTTTTCATTTGACATAGGTAGCTTGTAGCACTTAGTCATATTTTCATCAGGTGCCTTTTTGCCTTTTCTAGTACTAGCTCTTCTCTTCCTACACTAACCATGATCCTCAAGAAGGATCTTCTTATTACATCTCATTAAGGAGGTTATAAACATCCAAATACTCAAATATACATGCAGGAAGTATAAGTAATGATTAAAACAATAATCAGATCCATAAATATAGGCAAAAGTAAAGACATAAAGGATCATCATAAGTCAAGAAGTACTTATCGTCAATGAAAGGTGATCCTCGCCCTCTTGAACCAACCATCACTTCCCATTGTCCACATAACAATGTTGCCTTCAATAAACTTTATCAATAATCAGGGCTACTAGAGACTATCCCATCTAGGGCTTCATCAAATCTGTAACAAGTTATTGGACATCTTTACTCTAATCATGCTAGGGTTTCTACATTTCATTTCTCAAATATTTCCATAAACCAGGGTTTCTCTCAAACCCTAATTTCATAATATCCATCAAACCCTAATACACAAATTGCCTAAGGTTTTATTCAAACCCTATAATTCTTTTAAGTCTCCTCCATATTTTATTCCTTTCATCAAAGGTGTCTCCATGGGGGTGATCTCCATGAATTTTCTTCAGCCCAACTCTGATGCCATGTTAATTTTTCATAGGGCTATATTGTTCTTTTCTTTGAAAATTGCATTTCTTCATTAACACATTAAGTTCACCCCATAACATCATAACATTATTCAGATTTACATAATTATTCATTATCATATGCAACTATGTATAAAGAGCAATATCATCATCATAAATGAAGTGGAACATAAAATAACAATAGGAGAAAATAATTCACACATAGAGGCACCGGGATTGGTCGACAACTAGGGAAAAACCCAATATGGGGAAAATCCTTGCAAATTTTTCTTCTTAGATTGTCATCAAATGATTCAGTAAAAGAGATTACAATGATCCATATCTTCATCTATGCAACTAACCATAAAAACAACTACAACATCCACGAGATGAACCCAATAATGTTTATACTCAAAACTCTGATTTTGAAGACTATAATGAACTGTAATTGTCTATTGTTTATTGTCGAACCCTGCGGTCACTGAGAAAAATATTCGAACAACTAAGATTTCATATTTCATATTATAGTTTTCCTAGTCAGTTCTTTAATCTTGGCATGCGAGCAATTGGGGTCAAATCTGGAATGTAGAAACCCTAAATCCCCAATCGCATGGATGGAGAGTTGTCAGTGTGATTGGAAGGCTCCATTTGCACAGATGAGCTTATGTGCATGCAACTATAGTCAAATCCCTCCCAATATGTTCTTGCGACTGGGGCCCAAAACCCTAAATGAGATATGCGAGCTTCAGACCCAGTAATTTCACCTCAGAGCGAACCTAATCCTCCGTAGACGAGCCTCAGACCTGTGCGAGCCAAAAACAAAGATAGAAGTGTGTATCATCATTGTGTCAAACTAAGGTAGAGAGCACTTGTATTTATAACCTTTCAAGGTGGTCCAATTTGCTTTAGGGTCGACCTTATCAAATATGTACAAGTGGGATTTTCTTCATAAATACAATTTCCATTATCCGATTTGAGTGATCTTTAGGTCAATTTTGGTCCTCTCGAAAAGAGGAATTTAATGCAATCATTATCTCTATCAAGTGAGTTGTCCAAAGTGGAATTTAACTGCAGTTGCATATTCTTAACATGATAGTTGTTATGGGAAACTCACCCTTTTTCCTCGTTTATGGTAGAGAAGCAATATTACCCCCTCACATTTTTCTTGCTTCTCTACAATTGTCCTAGAGTGTTCAAGAAATTAAGTCATCAACTATTGAAGATAGAATCAATTCTTTATTGAAATTAGAAGAAGATAGGGAGAATGCTAAAACCAAGCTAAATCAACATCAACAACCAGTAAAATGTTAGTTTGACAAATGGTGATTTGGTTCTAAAATGGGATAAGCCCCACAATGACAAGGGGAAACACACCAAGTTTCAGAAGTTATGGTCGGGACCCTTCATTGTTACAAAAAAGATCAAACAAAGCACATTTCAACTACAGGCTTTAGAAGGTCAACCCAAGTCACTCCCAGTCAATGGTCAACTTTTAAAAATACATTTTGCATGATCTCCTTTGGGAGACTTTTGTACATATTTATGTTATGTCTTTATTTGATTTTGTATGCTTGGATTTTCTCTTTTCGTTTTCTTGAGTATGTTGTTCTTGTTCAAGAATCTAGGGAAAATTAGTTGTGTGATTCTTCGTTACTTGATAATAATTTGTGGAGTATTTTTACTTTTTAAAGTTAGCTTGATCTTCTTCTTCTTCTTATTAATGCATGTGTGTGTACATCATCAAACTGTTACCAAAACACAAGAACACAAACACAAGATGTTGGCTATTTGCCAGGGCCAAAACCTCTCTTCTCTCAAGAGGAAAACCCTTTAGTGAATTCCTCTTATTGAAGCTTCTATTGATCAATTCCAAACCCTAGACCATTGATAAGAGTATACTCCAAGCACAAGTCAACTCCTTCCTTATTCCTACACCTTATTCTCTGGTACTTTTTCCGACACTTCTTCCGACACTTTTTTGTTCGATACTTCATCCTCCTTCTTCCGACACTTCTTCTTCTTGCTATGATTCTTGTCTAGAGTTAGACCTTCCTTGAATGGGTCTTCTAAATGAAGTGTTATTATTCTATCCCTTGCTCAAGTATATCTTAGACTAACGAAGATCCTTCTTGAGTGTATGATTGTTCTTCTATTATGCTTCCCTAGTTTCTTGCACGTGTGGAAAGTACCCTTAGTGTCTTAGGGTCTTTATTCCTTCGGTAGAGAGAGGGGATCCTTCAATTTTCTTGTGAGACCTTGTGATTCTAGTGTCAAACCTAAGCAACACAAAACTATGGAATGCTTGTCCCTGTTGTCATACACACAGATTTCTCCTCCTCTTCCTCGCATGTGTGACTATTTCTAGCCCTAGAAAAAGTCCTTTACCTTCGTTGTCCCTTCTTCTTTCTTCGTTGAACCTTGTAGACCCTTTACAACATCTTTCTTCATTCCTCCTCTTCTTTTCCTTGCGGATTTCAGAGCTTTAGTAGTGCATTGAATTTGGAGTGGAAAACATCTATAAATAGAGGATTGCCCCTCCATTTAGGCCGACTTGATTGACTGCTTGTAGGCTGAATTGTCCTCTTAATTGTAGTCTGACTTTGAGGGAAGTTTGGTGGTTGATTTGTTGAGAAAACTTTAGATAGTTTCCATTGTGGCATATCATGCTTGAAGGAGCTTCTTGAAGGTTCCATTGCATAGGAGTATACTTGAATTTGCTTGGAGGTTTTCCCTTTGACTTTAATATATATCTATACATGGTGTAACATGCCTTTAAGGCCTTCAATATTTTCTCTTGACTATTTGACTCACCTATAACACTTTAACATGTGGTAGACCTACTTAAATGAGAAAGAAACTCATTGTCATATATTATAGAAATAATATTTCTTTTCTTGAATAAGTACAAATATTAAAAGTACGTTTATGAAGACTGAAACTAGTCACACTTCCTTCAACACTCCCTCTTAACTAGGGAGGTATTTATACAACATTTCAGGGTGTTTGGCTATTATCAATCTTAAAGAATTCACATAAGAGAAACACAATTAGTAATCCATTTGGTATATCATCATATCCATCAACATTTTCATAGTGCAAGGCCTTGACTAACAACTCCATCTCTTTACAAAACCATGAGCTACAATGCTGGTGAGATCAATGATTTATAGACACCTTCATCATTGTCTCTCAAGGTACATACCCACCCGGGTGTTCTCCGAGTATGACCTTCTAAGACTATTCTTATCTTTGGTTCTCAGCCCTCAAAGAATATCGATCCTCTTTCCTACTCTTGTCTTGGATGCCATACACATCCTTAAAGAGTATCGTATGCCAAATGATTACCCAATCCTCCCATTATTTGTTCCCAATTGAAGACAAGAATGTAGTGTCTATCTTGTGTCATTTCCATTCACAACCTTCATCTAGACTTACGACGATTAGTCCTGGTCTAGTGCATGACCCCTGAAATGGAAAACACAATGCCACTCCTTCATAATCAGGAGTGATACAAAATTCCCTCTTGATCAGGGACCTGTCAGAGCTCCCTCTTAACTGGGGACTCTTTCCTTCATCAGAAGCTTCTTCTTTGTGGGTCCTTCAACTACTTGATCTCCTTCCTTTCTTGATGTCATGAAGTCTTTGTTCAAACTTCTTCTAGGTAGGGCACCATCCATCGATCACTTTCCTTCCTAGTTTGTCATGTCATTGCTTATTTCAAGGAAAGTTGATTTCATGTCATACATCAGGTTTTTCTTGTCATCTTGGCTACTCCTTTGTCATCTTGCCCATTCTTTAGAATATTCTTCTCATGTATGCTTCGTTGTACTTGCTTGTTTACATGCTTCGACCTAGTATCCCATCATGACTTCCTCTTGATATTGCTTCAACATTGCTTTTTTTTGGATGGTTTCTTCATCACGACATCTTCATAGAGTGGAATCAGTTATCTAAATCTTTTATATCTCCAAGGCCTTCATAGGTGTCAAGGGTCCTTTCTTCCTTTATCAGAGTTGTTATGTCTTCTTTCGGGAGATATTTTCAAAGTATCTTGTCAGACAATGATTCTTGGTGATCATAGTGTTCTTCCACATGCTTGATCTCTTTCTTCTTTTGCTTCTTACCAGATAGATAAGTCAACCATACGATGCTTCCTGTGAGAGCATTCCTTCATTGTTTGCTTCCTAGACTTGTCAACATTTCTTCTTGCTTCATAGTCAGCAATCTTATGCTCCTTATGTGAGAGTATTATTTTGTTGACCTTCATTGCATTGTAGTATATGCCTTCGAGCATGTCCTTGGTGAAAGGGATTCTTTCATACTTGATCATGTTATAGAACTATTCCCATGACTCAATAATATACACATGATAACATGATTAAAATTTGATGCATACATACCTCATCTTGATTCTCCTTTGATCATTCTTGCTTCATTTGATTGACATTGGTGTGGCCCTTATTTCTTCATCTTAGCTTGCATGCATATCATTCTTTTCTTGAATCTCATTATTGGGATTCCCAATGAGACATCTGCTTTGGTCCATGAACCTTCTTTTTAAGATTCCATCATAGGATCTTACATATCCTTGCCTTGCAAATGTTTCCTTTATTTTGATGATGGAGGTATTCCAAGATACTTAATCAAGATCAATTTTTCTTTCATTGTGGATGAGGTTTTATACTAGGTATGCTTCTTCCACAAGAATATCTAGAGCTATACCTGTCATGCTCCTATATTCTAGAAGATATTTCTACTCATGCATTTTTGTTCTTATCATAAATGCTACATCTTCATGAGTATCTAGAACTCTGTGTACATCATGCTACTAGATTCTAGAGGAGGTTTCTAGCCATGCAATATTAATATTATTCCTACATGCTTATGTACTACTCAAAACTTTGAAAGAAGACTTGAAGTAAAGAGTTTGACCTAGTCATATTAGAGATCCGAAGGATCTTCTTCTTTTTCTTCTTTCCTTCTTCTTTCATTTCTTGAGTTATATGAGCTTCTTCCCTCTTCCTTTTGGTGTTGTTGTCCTTATTAAGCTTAGGACAATTCCTTTTGTAGTGTCCATATTCTTGGCATCCAAAACATTGGATTTTGGACATGTCTTTGTTGTTTTTTCTTCGTGGACTAAACTTGCCAAATTTACCCTTTCTTTTGGCCATGGTAGCAAATGCTTTCACCTTTGATCCCACATCTTCCTTTTCCTTAAGTCTAGTTTCCTATATTCTGCATAGATAACACATCTCACTGAGAGTGGTTGCTTCCTCCTTGGCATATATGCTTGATGTGAAGTTTCCCCACTCCTTAGGTAAAGCATTGATTACTATTGTTTTAATCTCTCTTTCAGACATGACTTCCCCGAGTTCTTGAAGTTGATCTCTCATTTTAAATATTTTCATGAAGTAGGGAGCTATTCCTTCCTCTGTTATCTTCATCTTGTATAATTCATTCCTTAGAGATATTAATTCTCCAGTTGTAGATACAGAGTATAGCTCTACTAGCTTATCATAAAAAAAAATTGATGTATCAAACTTGGAGACATAAGGAATGAGAGTCTTTGATCGATTCTGTTAGAATCCTTTGAGCTCTTGTCTCATCCCTATTGTAGTTGGCTAAGGTTTGAGTCTGTTCCTTAGTAGGGATAATGATATTCCCTTTGACATGCTTTAGGAGTTCATTCTCCTTGAGTAGAAGATCAATCCTCTTCCTCCATTCAAGAAAGTTATTGGTACCTACCAATTTATTTATTTCCTTGCAAAAATACATTGATATATATTCAGAAGGGGACATGAACTTACTTGATATATTTTGAGATGTAATGGATTTTCTTCCTCCTTGAAGGCTTGACAGCTTGTCTTCCCTAGATCTTGATGTTCTTCAAGTGGACTTACTTGATGATGACATTTAATTGATAACTTGGAGCTTGATGTAGGTCCTGCTTCAATCTGATCTTCTTTGTAGCTACCTTTATGTAAGGTTCTTCTTCTAGCTTTGTAGACCTCCTTGATGAATGATGGATTGTAAACACTTCTTGTTCTTGAAGTGATTGAGACTCCTAGGCTTCATGCTTCAACTTAGTAGATGCTTCTTATTGGGTAAAATTAATTTCTTAATAAAAACAAATAATCACTTGAACATTAATTATCAACCCGAGGAGCATATTTTTATCACAAGGAAATTGACAAAATATATGCATAAAAAATACCAATATCTAACATTGGTTCTATACGATATTTTTCTATACTATCAAGCTCATTCAACAAGAGTTAAAATGTAAGACTTGAATAATAAAACTAAAATTAAAAAGAAGAAAGTAAATGACAGGAAAAACAATTATGCTAATCACACAACTTGAATCATTGCTAAATTAAACCACAAATTGCTAAATTGGAAATTTAATCTATTGCATCCAACATAATTCAAATGCTAATCTACAACAACAAATTAAATGAAATCTAGAAATTGGATGAAATACCAAATCTGGAAAATGCAACAAACAACAAATTAGTTAAAAGAAAGGAAATCTACTTTAATGAATGACAATTGAAATTCAAATAAAAAAACACATAACTAAACTAACTTAAATGTTTAAGGCATCTTCTTGTCCAAGGTAGTGGGCCCAACTTCCTAAGACTCAGTTCTGCCTTGAGAAATAATTCAGATCAGATTACAAGTAAGAGATGTAGAACTTAGTGGATAGCTTTCTTAATTAAAACATATGAGATAAATAATTACATAAAATTGAAGTTCTTAGCTTTGCCTCCAATTCAATAATTGCTCATCTCCCATTTCTCATCTCCTACATCCTATCTAATAATTGTCCATCTTTTATCTCCTAATTATTGCTCATTATCTCCTCTTTGATCTTTGTTTCCATTTAAATACACAGAGAGCAAAGGGAAGTTACAACAAAGTTGATTACAAAATAATTTCCATTACAATTTTGGATTGATTACATAATCTCAATAAACAAGATCACACCTGAAAGATCTTCCCATCATCATTCAGCAGGAACAAGTCCAATCTAGTATTGTAATTGGAAGAATTTGGAAAATAGTTGCAACAACAAATATGAGAAAATTACCTTTAGATAACCTTGTGTTTCGCCCAATCCAAGCCGAATTTTGAAAAACAGCTCTGTTAAAAAACTGATTTGGTTTGTTCTACACAAAACCCATGTCTCAGATTTTTAAGATTCAACATCATTTTCCCAAAATGTCCAACACAAAACTATAACTTCTTATCCCAATGAATTTCTGAGTTGGAATATTTGATTATGAGACGAAGATCAAATTTGAAATCTGGAAGAGATCTGGGCGGCTAAAATAGTGAGTGATGTTATAACAAATTCGTTAATAAACCATCATTGGAAAAATAATGCATAATAATATTCAATATATTAAAAATAAAGGAGAAAAATAGTATTTATCCATAAGAGCATAAATAATTATAAAATGGAATTATATGATAAATTATGATAAATGACGTGATAAAGAATGGTAGAAATTGATGAAATAGATGTTAAAAAGTGTTAATAATAATAACAAATTAGTGGCCCAACATACCCCCAAACTGAATATGTTACATGTCCTCATCCAACCCAAAGCCTCTATATTAACCAAGCTATAATACAAAAATGTTCATCCCAACTCATGAAATTGATGAAACAAATGACTTCTTCCTGAAATAATGAATATTAAACTTTAACAATGTTGATGAAAGCGTAACAATTTTCACATTGACTTTCAACTATATGTATACAAAGTTGCAGCAAAATATGATATAAGTAACGACAAACTTCATTAACCATTTTCTCAAAAACTACAAACTAGATTTTGCTGAAATTTGCAAGCATATTTCTACTATATTAATGCTTCTCAATCCAAAAATCAGATCATTTTGATGCACGAATCATGATATATAAGAAAAATGGTTGTAGGTGACAATGCATGATTTCTGAAATTTTCCAAACTAATTTTACTTGAAATTTTCTAGAATTGTGTATTTTAAAGATACCTTTTTGTTGTCCAAAAATAACAAGAATTCAATTCATAATTTTAAAAATATACGCAAATCAATTTCTGCACTGTATAAAAATGAAATTGTATGCATTAAATGAGAAATAAAGTAGAAAACATCCATCATGTGTAGAAATTCGTCCCCCAAACTGGAGAATTAGCAAGCCCTCATGCAATACTAGAAAACAAATTGAGGTGGTTGCTACAATCGTTGTTGAAATCTATGCTAGACGTAAAACAACATGGAATAAAGGAGGTTTTGAAAATGAATAAGTAGATTGATGGATGATGGTAGGATCATAATAAATAAATGAATGAAAATAACACTTCCCCAAAATGAAAGCTTCTATGTCTCTAAAAAATGGGAAGTGGTAAAGGTGTGGAAAGAATGATGATAAATAATATTCAATGGATTTTCAATAAATTCTCCTAAATTTTTAATAGATTAGAAACTTATGCTATTTTACCTGAAGTTTTACCTCAGAAAAAATGTGGAATGACATGTACGGACTGACATTTGTTGAAGTTGATGTAGGTTGAGCTGATGCTGAAAGTGATGCAAATGGTGGAAGGCATGCAAACACATATTGTCTAAACAATTGTTCATGTTCGCGAGTTGCTTGATCCACTTCTGTTAATTTCAATAGTGTGGGTTCGCTACGAATAAAGTTGCCCCCGATACTTGTTGTTCTCCTGTAAACAATTCACTACTCTGCATGCAATTTTCTTGAATCCACAGTTTTAGTTTTGAACAACAACAGATAAGCTGCATGCAAAGCTTTCAATCAGTAAAACTTTTGTATAAATGCAATAATAATATTTTGTCAAATCAGCAAGTTATGGTGGAGTTCAATAATTATTACGCATGCTATACCATAATGCATACCTTCCCCCCTCCAATTAGAAAATGGCGTCCACGACCATAAAGCATGGGAAAAAGGGAAAGGATGTTGGGGATTCATAAATGCGGTAGGACAATAGTCAGGGCAATGTAAATACAAAAAAAAAAAGGTCAGAGCAGTACAAATCATGAAGATGGGAAATGGCCGCAAAAGGAGTAAAATAGAGAATTGATCGTTATGAGAAGAGATGTTTCCTTAGATGGAAAAATATGATGAAAGCATGACAAGTGATAGATGATAACGACTACTGGTATCGATTGATTAGACAATATTGATATAGTTTATATAAAAGTATAATTTACCATCCATATTGGTTAATATAGTTATAAACATTGTTCAAATGGTAAATTCACCTTTAGAAATGAATCAATAGGAAATAAGGGGATAAAGGATAATTGGCAATGTAACATAGAACTTCAATACCATAAGCAAAGCCACCGCTACTAGCAGGCATTCATAGCCACGATAGGGTTTCTTTTTAACCCAAAAATGAGCCAGAATCCTCTATTTAGTATTTAGATATTTTTTTATTGCTATAAAGAGATCACTATGCTAACATGGTAACTAGATAATCGTAGTGCCATTCACCAGGATATAACAAAGTGATCAGACCGACTTGCGGTGAGACCTCCTATCATTTTGACAATTTTGACTATCTAGAAGGCCATTACCCTAGTGTGGTGGCCATAATGGAATGTCACTTGTTACATCCTTATGATCATGGTAAGCTGGTTCGTAATGAGACCCCCTATCCTCTTTAAGAAGATTTGTATTGTATTTCCATATTTTTATTGTAAAGGGAGGGAGACTCATTTACTCCTTAAGAGTTAGGGATGGCATGAGAAGTAAAAAATGCCAATGAAATTTATGTTTTTATCCCTATATCATCATACCAAGGAGAATTATCAATTGAAAGTGTGAAAGATAAACCAACATGGTATTAAGATAGTGAATCATTTTATGATATGTCCAAAGAGAAGATATTCAACCAATCACTATATAGATAAACCAGGTCTGTTTTGGAATAAAGATAACCGTCAACGGTTTTACAAGTCATAATGGTATTAATATTACTGTTTTTCCTTTATCTTGGGTACAAATTCCCAATCCAAAAAGATGGTTTTGATAGGAAAGCATGGGAGATAAAAAATGGCTGCTTGATTAAAATTGGACGTAAATTGTGCGGTTATTGGAACAACAATTATTGATCACAAGAAAAAGAAATCACAGCTGTTGGTTTTACTGAACAACAACTGTTCAATTGATTGAACAACAACTATAAATATGCCAAAGAGAAATCAGGGCTGTTCGTTCTACCGAACAATAGCTGTTCAATTGACTGAACATCAATTGTTAAATTGATTGAACATCATTTATTGACACACCAAAAAGAAATCGGAGCTGTTCGTTCTACCAAACAACAACTTTTCAATTGATTGAACAACAATTATAAACACACCAAAAAGAAATCAGAGCTATTTGTTCTACCAAACAACAACTGTTCAATTGATTGAACAACAATTATAAACACACCAAAAAGAAATTAGAGTTGTTCATTCTATCAAACAATAGTTGATCAATTGAATGAACAACCATTGTTCAATTAATTGAACAACAATTATAAACACACCAAAAGGGAATCAGAGTTATTCGTTCTACCGAACAACAACTATTCAGTTGATTGAACAACAACTGTTCAATTGATTGAACAACAATTATAAATACACCAAAAAAAATCAGGGTTGTTCGTTCTACAGAACAACAGTTGTTCAATTGACTAAAAAACAGTTGTTCAATTGACTAAACAACAACTGTTCAATTGAATGAAAAACAATTATAAACACACCAAAAAAGGAACCAGAGTTGTCTGTTCTACCAAACAACGGTTGTTCAATTGACTGAACAACAACTGTTCAATTGATTGAACATCAATTATAAACACACCAAAAAGGAATCAGAGTTGTCCATTCTACCGAACAACAACTATTCATTTGACATAACAACAACTGCGCATTCGCCAATGGAACGACAACTACAACTTTGAAGGAAGCAACACCTGAAACACAAAAATAAGAGAAATCAGAAAAGAAACAACACTTTATTTAAAAATAGTAAATAAATAAATTAATTAAGCTACAACAACTACGATATCTTTTCAGTAGAAATTTGTAGATTTTTTCTGCAAATCAGCTAGCTTTGATACCATGTAGAACTTTTTCTACAAATCAGCTAGCTCCGATGCCATGTAGAAATTTCCCACTTGTAGATCACCTGGTAATGCAACGTACTAAAGAAAAACACTTGATCTACTTCTACAAACAATTTAGCGGAATCTTAATCAACCATGAGCAAGATCAATAAGAACACATATCACTGATAAGAAGGAATCAATCACACATAACACAAAAGAATTTACTCGGGGAAAGCACATGCCTGAAACCCCATCTCTGTATTATCATACAAGTGGAAATACAGTCCAGATTACACAAAGCCTTAGCTCGGAAGCTATCCATTTCTCATTACAATTCCTCTGCTGATCATAAACAGTCAAAGGCTTCTCATAAACCTTCTCCTCTGCCCTCCAAGCCTCCTATTTCCTTGTGCAGTTTCCTTGAGTTCCAATGCTGTCACCTTTGTGAATTGGCCTCTTCACACACTCATTAACTTCCGATCTAACTACACAAACCTGAAGGAGATAAATCCTCATCATGGATGAGCTTTCTTTGTAGGAAAAATATTCATCCAACTGATAGTATATTTTCCCTTCTCTGATCTCAACTGGGTCTTTGTCTAAACTGACATGCATAAATTATTTAAGCTATAACATTCAGTTATCTGAAAATACCAGTTGTTACATGCATGCAAGCATTAACAAACTGAATCTCATTAATTTAACAACTTGTTAAATTAATCTAACTGGACTTGACTCAGTTAACTGAGCCAAATAATTACAACTCATAATTAGAACTCATCCTTATCTCTTTAACTGATGGATAAATTCACCAATTAATAGATAAACTGTTGCATGTCCTCACATAGACTTCAAGTTTGTTTTTCCTTACCTAATTAACTCATGGAGATTAATTAATTAATATTTTAAACTGCTGTTAAGACAAAATTCGTTTTTACTTCCTATAGATAGACCAGGGACTGCTATAAATAGGAAGGGACCCAAAAATGCTATTTTTAGAACTTTCTATTTTTAGCAGTTTCACCTCTCACCCAAGATGGCCAATGATCTCACTGGCCAAACTGCTATTTCTAGACATGTTATTTTTAGGAGTCCAATTTTTAGCACATTCTAAATTTAACATTTCTTGTTGCACATTTTTCAACACTCCCTCTCAATAAGAAAGGCTTTCTCTCGAACCCAATTCTGTAACTCTAGAATGTTCTGCATGCAATACATCTACTCGGTCCACTTGCTCCAACAACACTTGGAACAAAAACACTCCCAATTGACCACTCCGTTGGGCTAGGAACATACTCTGATGCTGAAGCTCTACCTGCTACTTCCCTCTCTGACATCTGTGCTACTGCAACATCTCCATGCATCTCGAACCATTGGACACCTCTTTGTGCCACATAGCACTGTGCAAAACACTTCTGCCTCTCGCATTGCTACTGCCTGCTAGCTATGCGCTGTCTTAGGATTCCCTGCACTGTCACTCTCTACCACTCCATCCACATCTGTCTCTACCTAATCAATTAGTTCCTGCTACTCCACATAGGGGCTCCTGTAGCAAGGTCTCATCTAAGAGGTTGGGTACCTCAAGGATCCTGCCCCTCCTCCTTGGGACGATCACTCTATATTGCCCCACCTCCTACCTAGAGGTATGGCTGCATGTGATCCCTCTCCTCACCTGGCTCGAAGTTTTCCCCTACTGGAGGTCTCTACATGAGTGGATGCCTCCACTCTGTCTCCTCTCGATTTCCCTAGTTGTGGCTCCTCCACAACCTCCTGATGTTGCTTCACAAATCATGGCTCCTCCACAATTGTCTGAGACTTCTTTTGACTCTGCATGTTGAGAGGTAATTTACTCTCCCTCTCAACCACCAAGTATCTAACCTTTGCCTTGGTCCTCAAGGCTTTGCATGCATCTTGTACTTCAAGTGCATACAGGTTCTTGGCTAGCACACCAATCTATTTCCACTTTCACGCCATCACGAAATTTTTTAGAAAAAGAGCCGATTTTAAATCAGCGATATCTCCCTCATCCGAACTCCGATTCAGTCGATTTTTTTTTTTGATTTTGGGTATTTTTCCGCAAGGAATCCAAATTTGCTATTTATTTCTAAAAATTTTGTACAAAAATTTTCAGATATACTCTGCAAACTCTCAGCCCAAAACTCAAAACTTTGAAATCTCCTCTCAGTATACTATTCTTGCATGATCACTTGTGCTCCGATACCATGTAGAAATTTGTAGAGTTTTTCTACAAATCAGCTAGCTTTGATACCATGTAGAGGTTTTTCTACAAATTAGCTAGCTCCGATACCATGTAGAAATTTCCCACCTGTAGATCACTTGGTAATGCAATGTACTAAAGCAAAACACTTGATCTACTTCTACAAACAATTTAGTGGAAGCTTAATCAACCATGAGCGAAATCAATAAGAACACATATAACTGATAAGAAGGAATCTCACACATAGCACAGAAGAATTTACCCGGGGAAAGCACCTACCTAAAACCCCATCTCTGTATTATCATACAAGTAGAAATATAGTCTGGATTACACAAAGCGTTAGCTCGGAAGCTATCCAGCTCTCAGTACAATCCCTCTGCTGCTCATAGACAGTCAAAGGCTTCTCACAAACCTTCTCCTCTACCCTCCAAGCCTCCTATTTTCTTGTGCAGTTTCCTTGAGGTCCAGTGCTGTCACCTGTGTGAATTGGCCTCTTCACACACTCACTAACCTCTGATTTAACTGCACAAACTTGAAGGAGATAAATCCTCATCATGGATGAGTTTCCTTTATAGGAAAAATATTCATCCAACTGATAGTAAACTGTCCCTTCTCTGATCTCAATTGGGTCATTGTCTGAACTGACATGCATGAGTTATTTAAACTATAATATTCAGTTATCTGGAAATACCAGTTGTTACATGCATGCAAGCATTAATAAACTGAATCTCATTAATTTAACAACTTGTTAAATTAATCTAACTGGACTTGACTCAGTTAACTGATCCAACTAATTACAACTCATAATTACAACTCATCCTTATCTCTTTAACTGATGGATAAATTCACCAATTAATAGATAAATTGTTGCATGTCCTCACATAAACTTCAAGTTTGTTTTTCCTTAACTAATTAACTCATGGAGATTACTTGATTAATATTTTAAACTGTTATTAAGACCAAATTCGTTTTTACTTCCTATAGATAGACCAGGGACTGTTATAAATAGGTAGGGACCCAAAAATGCTATTTTTAGACTTTTCTATTTTTAGCAGTTTCACCTCTCACCCAAGATGGCCAATGACCTCATTGGCCAAACTGACATTTTTAGGAGTCCTATTTTTAGCACATTCTAAATTTAACATTTCTTGTTGTACATTTTTCAACAGTTTCCTAAGGGAACATCAATCTGTCAATGGAAAAGAAATGATCTCTTGGAAAAATGATTTGGCAGTAGTGACATGAATCTTGAAATGGAAATCAGTTCTCCATTTCTTCTATTATGATTCCGTTAGGTAATGAATTGGATGAAATGCCCTTGTTTCATTAACATTTCTTTCAAGAATCGCTCGTTCATAAATTAACCTCTTTATTCTCTTAGGACCTGCAAAAAATGAGTGTCTACCTGCAATAAAATATTAAATCATGGAGAAAGAGAGGTGATCAAGCTTCCCTAGTCCAATAAGTATGCAAAAAAAATAACAAGTATTTACTCTGTAAAACAAATCCACGGAAAAATCAACAAAGTAAAATTAATTTATTACTTGCGGGAGAGCAGTGGCCAATCATGCTAACCTACAATGTTTGAATCATAACTTCTTATTTTTTTCGTTTGATTTGAGTGATTCCAAAGCCAAATGAAAGTGAATTCAGAGGGATATCTCCAATAGAAATAGGTTTTAAAATTTTCATGAGATGATCTGTCAAATTTACTTAGGACAACCTGCATAACAAAGCCATTTTCTATTTCCCAACTTAGACCAACAATTGATATTTTAAGAATACAATTTTCGTTTGATGATAGATTGAGTTGATTCAAATTGGAAATGAAATTAGATTCATGTATATATCTCCAATAGAAATATGTTTTGAATAAAATAATAATTGATGGGTCTAATACTTTAATGAACAACCGGAAAAACAGAGTTTTAAGAGTGTTGATTTACAATAGACAATCAATATTTGGGTCATAAATTTCTCATACGATATCCAAATTGAGTGATTCAGGTTTCCTTGTAAACTATATTCATAGGGGAATATACCATAGAAACATGTTTTAAAAATATAGCCATTTAGGCCTCCAAAAACTAAGCTCTCTACTAGACACCTTCTCAATGTTAACTTCTTCGTTTCAAATCCAAATGGAGTGATTCAAATTGGGTTGGAAAGTAGATATCAAAGGCTACTTAGGATAGAAATATGTTTTAAAAATATTTCCTTTTGGTCCCTCAAAACATGACTGTCCCGACGGTGTTTTCAGAACTTTCATCAAGCCCGCAAGCCAAAAAATATGATATTCAAGCAATTTTTTCAAATTGGTGATAAAAATGAATATGAATGTTTGTGAAACTACTATTTTCAATATAATATATCTACATACACAAATAAATTAAAACATTTATTACCGATGTTGATTTCCACAACGTGTTGCAACAAAAACAACTATTTTTACATTAAACAAAGCTACATTTATTTATGTCCATATTTATTTTATTTTCTACACTAACCTACTCTTCTTTGAAAAATGAATATGCTTACATATTCGAGAACTTCCAGTGGAACCATTTTCGAAATAAGGCCTCAAGTATGTACATAACCAAATTTGAAAAATGCATGTTAATAAATAGTAGGGTATGAGAAGTCAACTTCCCTTGGAAAGATGGTGTAAAAAATTGTTGAAGTATGGAGTGATGCTGCAAACAAATGAAGGAGTGAAACCAATCTTCAATATATCCTTTACTTTATTAATTTCGCACAGCTATCATATCATGAAGTTCTTGAGTTTTTAAAACATCTTGTTGGTGCAGACTAGAAGAAAACTCATTTTCTTCCATAACTTCTACAATTTTTGGATTTGAAACATTCGCAATCTCAATATATGTTTTCTGCAATGGTGCATGTGAGATAGAATGGGTGGGAAGGGTAGCTAAATTTTGTAGTTCAACATGGTAAGCATGTTGTACTGGTTTATTATGGTGAGTGTGTGGAATGAATTGAACAGGAAATTGTGTAGGGAATGGAGAATTTTGATGATGTAGTTGATTGGGTTGTTTGGATGGTTTTGATAGACAAGTAAGATGTTGTCGAAGATTTGGTGAAGGAGGATGTGTTTGTGCTACAAGATGAGGGAGAGTAGCCATATAATCATAAGATAATCCATGCCAAATTTGTGGATTGTTGGCATTATGAGACAAGTGTTGTCCTTGATGGAAAATCACTCAGATGATATATTATAGTGTAGCAAAGTTATTTCAAGTTCACCGACTTTTATGCAGAGAAACGTTTATTTCATGTAGAGAAAAGTTCATGGAATTTTATGCAGAGAAAAGTTATTTCATGTAGAGAAAAGTTCATGGACTTTTATGCAGAGAAAAGTTTATTTCATGTAGAGAAAAGTTCACGGACTTTTATGCAGAGAAAAGTTTATTTCATGTAGAGAAAAGTTCACGGAATTTTATGCAAAGAAAAGTTTATTTCATGTAGAGAAAAGTTCATGGAATTTTATGTAGAGAAAAGTTTATTTCATGTATAGAAAAGTTCACAGAATTTTATGCAGAGAAAAGTTTATTTCATGTCGAGAAAAGTTCACGGAATTTTATGCAGGGAAAAGTTTATTTCATGTAGAGAAAAGTTCACGGAATTTTATGCAGAAAAAAGTTTATTTCATGTGGAGAAAAGTTCACGCACTTTCATGGTTGGTTCATGGTATTAGTCCGACAGTTTTTGATCCTATGGTTTTGGTCCGTGGTATTGC
>APFE030237440.1:80424-126774 GCA_000404065.3 Pinus taeda
CCTAAGACTATAAAAGAGGAAGGAGATCATTTGGCAAAGGATCATCTGAATTATTGAATATCTGATAAAGTGATAGATCTGGAATACTGTGATTGGGTTATGGTGCAGATTTGGATCTGAGCTAAAGAGGAATCTCACCGGTTGATGGAGAACAAGATCTAAGGATAGATCGGGATCAAATGGTTTGAAATGAACTATCTCTATATATTTGATTATGCTTATTCTAGATCTGTATACTGACACTTGTAATGATCTGATCTGGGTATAACTTAAGTTTGAAATTGCTGCAAGCCATGTTTGAATATTTATAGATCTGTACGCAGGTTGGCTTTGGTGTAAGCACGTATGTATGCAGGTTTGGTTCATTGTAGTAGCGTATACAATTTGAGCTATGATATTTGAAGTGACAGGTGGTTCTGGTTGTTGATGGGTTCTGACGACAATTTAAAGGTGTCAGTATTCTGCATATCCTGTTTGGTTGATTGTGTTTAGCTTCAGTATTGATGGATGAGAACTAATGTTGGATCAGGATCATATTTATGTGATTTGATGGACTAGATCTGGTTGCTAACACATGTATTATCCTTGTATATGTATTGATTTGGTGTTTGGGTGATTCAGAAGATTGATTGATTATGTACTTCAATGATATTAATGGGTCCAGTATGAAAATTGGATGAAACGTGGCCTTTCAGATTATGTGTTGTGCTTCATGAGTATCCAATCTGAAAATGTATGAAACGTGGTACTTGGAGGAGAGAAGATTGTAGGTCGGTGCCTATGTACTAGTATCTTAGCTAGTACAAGAACTATGGGGCTTGTAGCTCCTTTCCAGGAGAGACTGGAGAACGAGAGAGGGTTGTAGCTCTCTACAGGTAGAAGCCTGCGTACTGGTATAAGATTGCACCAATACAAAAATATTGTAAAAGGATTTTCTTATTAAGAAGAAGATTGAGGTGACTTGCAGTAGGTGGTTTTCTCCCACATTGGGTTTCCACCTTATATCATGGTGTTCATGTGTGTGGCTAATGTGTGATGATCTGTCCTATTTTACAGCACATGTTTACTGTTAATGTGGTTGATAATGTTCTAATGCACTCATTAAGGATCAACTAACTGAATCATTAGAAGTTGTGGAAGTAGCATATATGAATCTGAATATGGAAATGAAAAAGTTTTATTGATGTGATAATACTGATTCACCCCCCCCCTCTCAGTATTATTTCCAACATGGACAATATTGGTGGGGGTTATATTGAGATTGACATGGCAGCCCTAACACAAGAGTATTCCACAATGGATTATGCAAGTAAGAAAATGGAGAGGAAGTGTTTTGAACCATACATGTAGGCCACAATTTCCATGGTTGTGAAATTTTAACAACTTCTCCATCTATTTGATATGTTATTTCCATCCTAAATAAGGAAGAGTGACTACTTATGGGATGCTCCTTTCAGTAATGAAGGAAAAACACTTCATCAAATTCTGCCTGATTTTTCTCAACTTGCAAAACATGCAAGTGTAAATATAGAGAGCTAATAAAATCATATTTAAAATTTTCAAATAAAACATTTATTTCAACTCCTATATCTCCTCTTCTTGTAGTAGATTTGGAAAAGAAAGAAAAAAAATCTCTAGAATTCTTACTAGCCTTGGAGATTCCTCTTGAATACCCTATGCATAATTCACAAACATCATCATATGATAACTGAAAAACATCACCTTTTCCCATTAGATTTAAAAGTTCTAAAATTCCTCTTTGATTCCTTTAAGGAGTGTTTTTAAGATCTCTTTTTCCAAATACTTATGCTTTGATTTTTGAGGGTTGTATTTCAATCACTCTACATAGTCCTCCAAGCTTTCATCTTTCCCTTGTATCATACTGAAAATATCTTCACTAGCCTTGTAATAGTCTTGATACATTTTCAATAATACATGCTTCATGTCCTCCCATGTTTGGATGCAGTTCCCTCCAAGAATCATAAACCATCAGAGAGCTGCTCCTTTGAAAATAAGAGGAAAAATTTTCAACCTTTGAGAATTAGTACAATAATCATACCCTCAAATAAGAACGTATCTGGATCTTCATTTTCCAAACTATGAAAATTTGGTAGGGCGGATGGGGGAATTATGGGCATTTGTGTCACTCCTACTAGATCTTTGATAGGGAATTCAAAAGTATCAATGTGAGCCATTTCCTACCATAATAGAAGATATTCTTCATGTGTTGCTTTGAGGCGCCTCCTTCAAATGCTCTTGTCAATCGGTTAGTGGAATGGGTGGTGCTTACGTCACCACTTAGTGAAACGATAAAAATTCCAAGTTCTTACCTCTAATGTTCCTACTTTTAATCATGCATGCTATATGACTCAAGCCTGACTACTAAGGGTAGATCCATCACTAGTTCCACAGGATGTGTGCGTAGGTTCTTATCTTCCGTCTTCAATATCGAGATCTCACGAAGTCAGGTATGCATCTACAACCAAATATTAATGTGGTAGTGAAATTTCACTGTCTTCCCGACAACGACGCCAATATGTTGGGTAAAATTAATTGCTTAATAAAAAAACTAATCACTTGAACATTAATTATCAACTCTAGGAGCATCTTTTTATTTCAAGGCAATCGACAAAATATATGCATAACAAATACCAACAATGAACACTGGTTCCATATGATATTTTTCTATACTATCAGGCTCATTCAACAAGAAATAAAATGTAAGACTTGAATAATAAAACTAAAATTAAAAAGAAGAAAGTAAATGACAGGAAAAACAATTATGCTAATCACACAAATTGAATCATTGCTAAATTAAACTACACATTGATGAATTAGAAATTTAATCTATTGCACCCAACATAATTCAAATGTTAATCTAGAGAAACAAATTAAATGAAATCTAGAAATTGGATGGAATAACAAATTTGGAAAATGCAGTAAACAACAAATTATATAAAAGAAAGGAAATCTAATTTAAGGAATGACATTGAAATTCAAATAAACATACACATAATTAAACTAACTTATATGTTCAAGGTAACACCTCATCCAAGGTAGTGGTCCCAATTGCCCAAGACTCAGTTCTTCCTTGATAAATAATTCAAATCATATTACAAGTAACAGATGTAGAACTCAGTGGATAAATTCCTTGATTAAAACATATGAAAGAAATAATTACATAAAATTGAAGCTTTTAGATTTTCCTCCAATTCAACAATTGTTCATCTCCCATTTCTTATCTCTTATCTTATCTCCCACATCCTATCTAATAATTGTCCATCTCATATCTCCTAATTATTGCTCATTATCCCCCTCTTTGATCTCTCTTTCCATTTAGATACACAGAGAGCAAAGGGAAGTTACAACAAAGTTGATTACAAAATGATTTCCATTACAATTTTGGATTGATTACATAATCTCAATAGACAAGACCAGACCTAAAATATCTTCCCATCATCATTCAGTAAGAACAAGTTGAATCTGGTATTGCAATTGGAAGAATTTGGAAAACGACCACAACAACAAATCTGAGAAAACCACCTTTAGAGAACCTTATGTTTCTCACAATCCAAGCCTAATTTTGGAAAACTGGTCATTTAAGAATTGATTTGGTCTGTTCTGCACAAAACCCATGTCTCGGATTTTCAAGATTCAACTTCGTTTGCCAAAATTTCCAACGCAAAAATGTCACTTCTTATCCGAGCGGATTTCCAAGTTGGAATATTTGATTATGAGTTGGAGATCAAATTTGCAATCTGAAAGGGACCTTGGAGGCTAAAATAGTGAGTGATGTTATCCAAAATTCGTTAATAAACCATCATTGGAAAAATAATGCATAATAATCTTTAATATATTAAAAATAAAGGAGAAAAATACTATTTATCCATAGGAGCATAAATAATTATAAAATGGAATCATATGATAAATTATGATAAATAACGTGATAAAGAATGGTGGAAATGGATGAAATAGATGTTAAAAAGTGATAATAATAATGACAAATTAGTGGCCCAACATTTCTCTTTGATGAGTGTTCTTGAGTTTCCCTTTCCTTGATGTGCCACCTTCACTCTGATTCCATGTTGAAGGATCTACGGAAAAGTAGTGTAGTGTGATTATTCGTTACTTGATAACAATTTGTGGAGTCTTTTTGCTTTTTCTAGTTAGCTTAATATTCTTCTTCTTCTTATTAATGCATGTGTATGTACTTCATCAAACTGTTACTAAAACATAAGAACAAGAACACAAGATGTTGGTTCTCTGCCACGGCCAAAACCTATCTTCTCTTTAGAGGAAAACCCTTTAGTGAATTTCTCTTATTGAAGCTTCTATTGATCAATGCCAAACCCTAGAACCCTGACAAGAGTATCCTCCAAGCACAAGTCAAGTCCTTCCTTCTTCCTAAACCTTATTCTCTGGTACTTGTTTCGGCACTTTTTCCTCTGGCACTTCATCCTCCTTCTTCCGACACTTCTTCTTCTTGATATGATTCTTGTCTAGAGTTAGACCTTCCTTGAATGAGTCTTATAAATGAAGTGTTACTCTTCTATTCCTTGCTCAAGTATACCTTAGACCAACTGAGATCCTTCTTGAGTGCATGAATGTTTTGTTATTCTTCTCCCCTAGTTTCTCGCATGTGTGGAGAGTACCCTTAGTGTATTAAGGTCTTTCCTCCTTCACTAGAGAGAGGGGCTCCTTCGCTTGTCTTGAGATACCTTGTGAGTCTAGTGTCAAACCCAAGAAACACAAAACTATGGAGTGTTTGTCCCTGTTGTCATACCCGCAAATTTCTCCTCCTCTTCCTCGCACGTGTAACTATTTCTAGACCTAGAACAGTCCTTTACCTTCGTTGTCCCTTCTTGTTTCTTCGCTGCACCTTTTAGACCCTTCACCTCGACTTCCTTCGTTCCTTCTCTTATTTTCCTTGTAGATTTCAGAGATTTAGTAGTGTGTTGTATTTGGAGTGGAAAACCTCTATAAATAGAGGGTTGTCCCTCCATTTAGGCCAACTTGTAGGCTGACTTGTTTGACTTCTTGTAGGCTATCTTGTCCTCTTAATTGTAGTTTGACTTTGAGGGAAGTTTGGTATTTGATTTGTTGAGAAAACTTTGGATAGTTTCCATGGTGGTGCAACATGCTTCAAGGAGCTTCTTGAAGGTGCCATTTCATAGGAGTAGAATTGACTTTGCTTGGAGGTTTTCCCTTTGACCTTAATATATATTTATACATGGTGTAACATGCCTTTAAGGCCTTCAATATTTTCTCTTGACTATGTGACTCACCTATAACACTTTAACATGTGCTAGACCTACTTTAATGAGCAAGAAATTCATTGTCATATATTATAAAAATTATATTTCTTTTCTTGAATAAGTAAAAATATCAAAAGTACATTTATGAAGATTCAACCTAGTTACACTTCAACAGTTCTTTGGTATGGATTCTTTTTTATGTTGTTCTTTTTGCTTATTCCACAACAAAATTTGCCTAAAAGCACCTTTTAAAGGGATACTTTATCAGATGATATATTAATGCATGTGTTAACTACTAAATCAACCCTTTCATTTTGATATCAACAAAATAGTTTTTATGTTTAGAGGTATCTTTAGATCTAGTCTCAAATACAAAAATTATCTCAATCCACTATTATTCAAGAAGAATTCATATTTTAGAAAAACAAATTATTTGTAATAGAATTATTAATTTGAAGTTGGAAAGGAAACTTTTCATGCCACCCCTTGCTCTTAAGGAGCACATTTTCCTCCCCATATATTAAGTAATTTGTCAAGGATTAATATTAATCAGAGTGTGTGTGTGTGTATATATATATATATATATATATATATATATATATTATATAATATATATATATATATATATATATATATATATATATATATATATACAGTGAGAGATAGGACGTCTCTTTACGAGTAGATCTATCATGATCATGAGTCTTAATAGAAGTAACTTTACACTATGTTGGTCACCAAGCCAAGGTAATGGATTTTGGTTGTAAGGCTGAAAGACAAGTGGTCTCATCACGAGCTGACTTATTCACTCTTGTTAGTTCTTGTGAATGGCATTGCCATTATCTAGTTATCAATTCAGGGCAGTGGCTTTCAATTGATTTTTTTAACAAAGCCCTTAATAAATTAAACATCTTAAATCATTTTGAATCTATATCTAATAGATGGGATACTTTCACATCAAAGGGTTAAAAGGTAACCCTGTCGAGGCTATGAACCCCCGTTGGCAGCACAAGCTCTACATGTGGTATTAAAGTTCTGATTATGCTAACTTCCATAATTTTTTGTTTATCTCTTGAATATATTATCTTTATGGATCCTTCTGAATAATTTAGTGAGTTTTATTCTAATTTCTGTAAATTGCTAATTCTTTTAATAAAAGTATTAATGAATACTTACACTATTTAATAGATTGAATTGAAAGAGACTAATTTTTAGTATTTGACACATGGATATAATTGCATTTGATTCTATTTTCCAGGCAGAGAAAACTAGTTCAACTCAACAAGTCACCAATTGTTGGCAGGCCAACCACCTCCCCTCTCATTTTGTTGAGAAATGATATGGGCCCCCCCTTTTTTTTCCCTTTGGGGTTTTCCTTTCTGATTTTTTATTTGATATGGTATGATTATATTGTTTTCTAATGTACATTTTTAGTTCCTTTTAGGAAATGTCGTAACATGACCTTGATTACTTCGCAGGAGTATACATTTTATGCTCACTTTTGGTGTTAATTCATGCATCCTTTATTGGATACTTATGGAAAATAAAGAACATCAGTTTGGTCTTATTTTAGTGAGTTACTCAAAGGATTATCATTTTACATTTACATTTGAATGTTAGAAAGAACGAGGCCTCTATAGAATTTACATTCTGTAGCATCCTTGGCTTATATTTAAATTACATATCTTAATGTATTTCTAATGTTTTTTTTCTTATATGGAATGCATAACACATATATATGTTTAGATTTTGGTATCTATATGAATGCATGTATAGTGATAACTTGTTCTATGGAATGTCACACTTCTGTTTAAACATGCGCTTGATTCATATATTGGTTCGTTTCCATATGTTTATATTACTATGTTGTGACCTTAATTACTATATAATGTTTAATTTATTGAATCCAGTGAACGATATGAGGTTATGATTATGGTTCATACAAATGGGGATATTTTAGCCAAAGTTTCACGATATGTAATTATGAGATATGATGCTCTCAAGGATAGGAGTTATGGTTTCAGGTTTTGTGTTATGAATCTATGGGTGATATGTCCTCCTTGTCAAGGATTTATATCTCGACCCGTGCCACATGTAATCAATCTACCATCCATGAGTGTTTGTACCTACAATCATCATACCTCTTGCACCTTATTATTGTCGCTGCTACAACACCCTCCAAATTTTTGGTTTGCATTCAAATTGCAGAGCCTACTTTGACCTTTCATTTTGTCTTTCTAGTAGTTAGTGTCATTCCATGTATATTCTCTAAGTTTTCTGGCCCCTTTTAGAAGAAAACTCAGTGCCATCTTTTGGCATGGGAAGCGTTGAACATTGCAAAAGCAATGGTATGTTTCATTTCAAGTGGTAACTTTGGTGTCAATGAGTCCTATTTATCATATAGACATGTATTATACTAATTCCCAAAGTTTCATGCACTGTCGCACAAGTTTCATGACTGTTTTCACAAAGTGTATCTTAAGCGTCGCACTTGGAGGAGGTTGTTCCATTGTCATCGCATTGAGGTGATATTGTTGTTCTTGTGTACTGAGTGTTCAATGTTGTGTCGTCGATTGTTATAAATGTGCATGATCATTAATAAGTTCAATCTTGGTTTCACTTCCACCTCACTGATCCCGCACTCAATCGAATTTTGGAAAGTTCCTGTCCAATCCACTCTACCTCACTTAGGCCCTTGGAACTTTTCATTTGTACAATGTCAACTCTCAATTCGATCCCTTTCTTCGTGGAACTGCGCAATGTGCAGTTCCTGCCTCCAAGGATTGCGCATTGTGTAGTCTCATTGCTCAACCTTGGCCCCTTGATCTCCAAAACTACACAATTCATCTCCCAGTCAACCTCGTTTTGCACATTGGAAAGCCTCAAGTTGTCATCCTGCCTCCTTGAGTTGTGCAATCCCTAGGCCTCTCTCCCTTCTGAAATGTGCATTGGGAAACCTCAATACTCAAGGTGGCCTCATTGAGCTCTTCAACTACACAATCATCTTGCCCAGGCCTCCAGAACTACGCATTGCACAATCTCAAGATTCAGTCCATCACACCTGACCTCTAGTACTGTGCACTCCGCAATCCCTTGGTCTTCCTCTTAGTCTAGTACCTAGTTCTAGCTTAATCGGTGATTTTCGTAAAGCATGTTAGACTAGGATTTTTTCAGGCTGATGTTGTTTTTTCATGAGTGAATTCTAGTTGCAAGTACTATATTTTCACATGACATGATGATGATTGAAAAGGAGAAGGAAAATATACTAGAAGACACTTATGAAGCTGCAAAGACAATTTTATCATTGAACAAGAAGATGGAGGGACACCAGATTGCGACAACAACTAAAGATAAAGATCATAGTGAAGACACCCTACCTTCAATATTTACGAAGGAGGAATAAGAAGAGTATGTACCATCTTTCAAGAAGACACAACTAAAACAACAAAAAGAATGGATTGAAATGTCCATATCATCACTGAATCCATGTCATCAATGTCATGTCATGTTTTGTCAAGGTGTGATATGAGTCATCATTTCCCCAATCACTTTTGGATATGATTATGTAATTTTCAATATATGAGAAATGTAATGTAGAGTGGAAGTCTAAGAGTTGTCTATAGAATACAAAAAGTCATGAAGAAGTCAAAAGGTCACATGGAAGTCAAATATCCATGAGGGTAGTCCAAGAATCACAAGGGAGGTGAAGAGTCACCCCATTTGTTATATATACACCCTCATAAATCAAACAAAGGACTTTTCACCTTGGCTCCTACCACTAGGCATTAGAGAGGTAGTTCTTTTGGAGGAGCAAGTGGTAGCTCTAATGCTCCACTATTGGAGCTAGCAGTGCTCATTGTACTGATGTTTCTTGGAACTTTTGCTTAATACTTGAAGCTCATTGAGCCAACACACTTTCATGCGTATGTCATAAATTTTGTAAGACTATTCTCTGGATGTTTGCAATAAATGTTGTTTTCATATGTACTAAAGAAATTGAACTATTTCAATGGCTTTGGTGCTTATCTTGTTGGTGTGTTGTACTTGTTTTAACAATTACTACTTCTATGTGAACTATTTCGCCAGTTAACTAACAATTCTTTCATTTATATATACTCGTTTGTATTTATTAGGTCAATACTATTAACCTTCTCTTAAAGGCTCCTATTTCCCCTCTAGTGAAGGAGCCTTGATACATTTTGCAACTGAACATTCCACAAGGCATACTCACTTGTTCATTCAGAAGAACATTACTCTCTTTTGTTGAACATTGCAACCAAGAAAAATATCTGAGAAAAATGGCAGTCGGTCCTTATTTCCAGAAGGACTCCTACACCAAACGGTGTGAATTTGAATTGGGACTTTTCATCAGGGAGACCCCCTTGCATGTTGGTGAATTCTAGCATCGTCAACATTTTGGCTCTAGAAGGAGGGAAGCCAACTCTTTATGGTTGATAACTCACCACATCCAAACAAACAAATTTCTAGACAAGGCAATAACATTCCCATTTCCACTGCAACTCATAATCCTGAGAAAGAAGAAAATTCTCAGTCTAGTCTAGGATAAACATTTGAGATTACTTATGATCTACTCCAGACTATCTGATCCATTAATTGTCAGTTTACAAGAGCTCTTGATTAACTCCCTTTTCCTACTATTATACCTCATAATCATGTAAATAAATAACAACTCCCAACAACGTATTGGTTTATTCAGTGGACGATTCGATTATCACAATTATTGAGGAGTTAGGTAATCCTACGGAAAGAACAAGTCACCAAAGGGGAACTTCCACCCATTGAGGAGAATTTGGATAGTGAAGTGGAATATTTTCAGCTTCCTAACGAGGAACATCCTGATTATAAAAAGAAATTTAATGGTGAAGGAGAAGCCTCTTCTGACTTCTAAGAAGAGGAGGAGGAGAGATGAAGAAATGGTTGATCTAGACTTGGATTGTATGGCTCAAGGACCACTCCCCCTTCCATAAAAGCTTCATAAAATGCCAAAACATTTGGATAAAATGTTGTCAAAGTTTTATCCTGATAAGAAGATCAAAGCAGAATACCATATTGATGACTTCTACATGCATTTACAGATGCTTGAGGTATGTTTTGACGATGTCGCTTGTAGACTCTTTCCATACACTTTAGAAGGTAGAATGTCTATATGGTATCATATTCTTCCGGTTAGTTCAATCCATAGTTGGAGGGAGTTTAAGAAACTATTTTTGGAAAAATTTGCAGATGACAAAACTCTCGCCATGGTATTAAAAGAACTTAGGAATGTGAAGATGGGGGACAAAGAAAGAGTCATATATTTTAACCAAATATTTACTCGTTTGTTGAACAAGTTCCCCGTTGATGTACAACCACACAATGACATCACTAAAGATTATTGTATCACTGCCTTGCCAACTAACATTTATGCGTTTTTAAAAAGAGTGGCAAAGAATACTTTGGCCTTAAACTTTGCAAAATCTCTTGTTGTCAAAAAATATTTTGCATTCCATTGGATTCATTTAAGACACCGATGATCCCAAAGACTCTAAGGAAACTAGTAAAAAACCATAGGCCTCTTCCAACAAATCTAAGAAGAAAGACTCCTTCAATATGGAAAGCTTGACCAAGTCTTTGAATTGCTCACGAACGAAGTATCCGAGTTAAAGAGAAGGTCAAGTGAGGAATCCACTATCAACAACAAGTCCTTTACGCTTCCTTTCTTTAAAAAGAACAATAACTCTCAACCTTCCAAATATGCTCAAAGTTCTAACCTGGTGTTCAATGTCAAAAGTTTGTGCATGGATGATTTTTGCACTCTTCACGAAGAGAAGCATTCATAAAAGACATTCCCACAGTGAAATCGCAATATGAACACTATGATGGCTAATCTGGCTAATACCTTGTTAGCAGAAGAACAACCTGAGCAGAGTGACAAAGAAAATGAACCTATTGTGACTGAAAAAGTTAAGGTGTTGGACACTCAATGAATATGTTTAATGTTATATACAATGTTGATAAGAAGAGTGTCAATCAACCGTCATTGAGTGAATCTCCTCCCCAACAGTCATTTGGTCATTATAATTTGAAGAGCAATGGACCTTTTTTTAGCAGGAACTTAAGAAGCAATTGTTGCACAAAATTCTACCACCTTCCAATCCAGCTCAAAATTCGTAGAACAATTCTGGAAGTGCTCCTTTCTCCAAGAACACCTCCACCAGCAACAAGAACAAGTCCAACACTCTTGAAGCGTCGAATAAAGATACACCACCTTATCTGTTAGCATAGCCTGTTAAGATGGAAAGTATCAATTACAACGTTCTCAACAGTATGAAAAGAGCTTGGGCCAACATTTCAATATTTGAGTTCGCAAAGATAACAGGTTAGCGATAATTGATTATCCAGGAACTCTCATTGCACTCTTCGACTGGTAAAGAAGTTTCTTCTCCTTAGGTAATGTCTGGTAGCTCCCATGATATTATCGAATATGTAGTTAATTCTATTAATTTGATTTCTAATACTCTCTTCCCTCTATTTATTTTAAATTTTGAAATCTTTAATTATAATGCCCATAATTGTTTGGTTGATTCTGGTGCATCCGTGAATACTATGCCATTATCTATCGCTAAGAAAATTAATCCTAAAGGGGATAAAATTGATGCACGGATCGTGCAGTGGGACAGATCATTTGTCCAGACCATTTGTGAACTCAACAATGTGATAATTCATTTTTCTTTTGACCATAGAGTTCACCAGTGTATAAATATTGTAATTGTGGACATTCCTGAAGCCTACAATTTATTGTTGAGCAGAAATTGGTCTAGAAAATTACAAGGGTACTTTTCAACTAACTAGACACATTTATGGATTCCATACAAGGGCATAAACAACCAAATTCACATAGAAAGCGAGCCTTACGTGAAACATATCATGATACAACTTGAGGGAAAAAATGAACCGATGGGATTTGTGGATGTTATTTTCGAAAATTGTTTTCTGAAAGTAGATCACGAATATTATCTGACACAACCTTCACTCATCCCACCAGCTACATAGTTGGAACTCCTTCCTCGAAATCCAATTGGTGCAAATGACTATTGTACAATATATGTAAATAGTAGTATAGGACATAGCCCTAGTATCACTATTATTTGGATATTATACTTTGATGGTTCAAAAACGCAAGAGGGATTTGGACTTGGTTGCATTTTAATAGACCTGCAACAGAAAAAAAACATCTAAACTCTTGCCACTTGGAATTTTACTGCACTAACAACATGGCTTAATATGAGGCACTCATCTTGGGTTTGAAGAAAGCCATTGACCTCAAAGCTGAAGCACTCAAAGAAATAGGTGACTCAAAAATTGTCGCACGAATGGTATGGAATACGATACATCGTGTGTCACCTAATCTTAGGAATTATCACTAAGAGGTATGTAATTTAATTTCACAATTCCAAGCTTTTAATATTATTTTTGTTACTCAAATTTGTAATGTTTCTACTGATACGCTAGCAAAAGTTGCTACTAGGTTGTCACCGTTAAGGGATAGTTTTTCTATTGAAATTATTTAAAGGCCATTTGTTCCTGATAATATAATTAACTTTATCTTTTTTAATGACGACCAACAGATACTGGATTTTATGGCGAACACTGACATATTCAAGGACGCAGTTATCGAAGAATACGAGCACAAGAAAGATTTGTAGGATTCAGTTCAAACAAGTAAAGGAAATCACATTCCCAAGGGTGTGGTGTCATTAGAAAATCTCTATGATTTGAAAAATCGCTTCAAGGGACTGGTTAACGCAAAGATTCGTAGATCTACTATGTCGCACAAACAAGTAAATCTTGGTACGAAAGAAGATCTAAAGTATGTAAATCTTGGTACTTGCTGTACACTTCAGGAGTGGCAATATTTTATCCACTTCTTTAAGTGGTATTGAGATGTCCTCGCGTGGACATACGATGATCTTAAGACTTATAATACATGAATAATAGATCATGTAATTTTCATTAAAGAAGGATTCAAGCCTTTCCAACAAAAACTGAGAAAAGTTCATCCCACACTTGAACCCCTCATTCAAAAAGAGTTAAGAAAATTGCTAAATGCTTGGATCATATTTAAAGTTTGTCATTCAACATGGGTCTCCAATTTGGTTCTAGTAAGGAAGACATATGGGGAGATACGTTTGTGCGTTGATTTTCACAATTTTAATCGTGCCTTAGACAAAGATAATTATCCAATGTCATTAATGGAACAAATCCTGCAAACAATATCAGGGTCGAAAATGTTTTCAATGTTGGATGATTTCTTGGGATACAACTAGGTTCTGGTGGAAGAACCCGATAAGCAAAAAATTACGTTTAGAACCAAGTGGGGTATATTTTCCTTCAAAATAATGCATTTTGGACTTGTTAACGTAGGTGTTACTTTTCAACGCACCATGGACATCTCATTTTGTGATTTAATTGGACAAATCATCATGGTTTACTTAGATGATGTGAAAATGTTTTCGAAGAAGAGATCTGATCACCTGCATCATCTAAAGCATTTTTTCAAGCGATCTCGCAAATATGAGATATCTCTTAATCCTAAGAAGAGAACTTTCATAATGTCTAGGGGAAATCTCTTGGGCCATATCATTTCAAAGAGTGGGATTAAAGTGGACCCTAAACGGGTCAAACCTATCACTCAAATTCCCTTCTCGGGGAACAAAAAAGCTATGCAGTCCTTAGAAAAGATCAATTTCCTTCACAAGTCCATCTTAAACTATGCACAAATAGTCAAATAGTTAGAGGTTATGATAAAGAAGGATGCGACCTACAAGTGGGATAAAAAGGGAAAAGGATTCCTTTGCTTGTATTAAACAAGCAATTACAGAAGCCCCAACACTATACAACCCAAACTTCGACAAAGATTTCCTGTTGTACATTTTCGTTTTTGATACATCTCTTGTTGTCATTCTTGCACCAAAGGAAGATCAAGATAATGAAAGACCTATATAATTCATGAGCATCGTCTTGCAAGGACCTGAACTAAATTACCTCCCCATTGATAAACAAGCTTATGCAGTGTACAAAGTGGTAAAAAACTTTAGGCCCCATATTTTGAAAAATCATGTTATTGTGTTTGTGCCTCACCTCGTTGTAAGATCGTTGTTTGTTCAAAAATATTTGGGTAAAAGAAGAGCGAACTGGATGAAAAGCTTACAAGAGTATAATCTTGATTTCAATCCAGTTCACATGATAAAGGGCCATGGTCTATGCCAGCTAGCAGTAGAAGCGACAAGTTCACCACAAGATGACCCTTATGGATGAGAGAACGAGATTGAAATGTATAACATCAAACAATATACCCCCACCGATGCATCCACCTCTTGATATGTAGATGTGCGATAGTATATTGAGCATGGTACGCTGCCCTCACGTTTATCAGCGAGATAGAAGAGGGATACTAGACTTAAAGCTCTATCGTATCAGTTGGTACAAATAGTGCTTTGCAGGAAGCACCATAATGGGGTCCTTCTCAGATCTCTGGAAGCACCTGCTTCAAAAATGGTATTTCGCGACCTCCATGATAGACTAGCTGAAGGGCATTTCGTGGGTGACATTACTACGCACAAATTATGCAGGACAATTTTTATTGGCCTACACTTTTCAAGGATGCTCATACTTATGCCCAAAAATGTTTGGTTTGTCAGAAATTTGTTGGCTGAGATAAGAAGTCAGCTTCCCCATTACAACCTATTGTTGTAGAAGAACCTTTCCAACAATGGAGATCTGACGTTATTGGTGAATTTTTTCCACACCCATCAAAGCAACACCGCTACATTCTTGTTGCTACATACTACTTCATGCGGTGGACATAATCAATTCCTCTCTAACAAGTGAATGATAAATAAGTCATCAATTTCCTCAAATAGGTTATCGTTACCAAGTTCGGTGTTCTGGCATCACTTGTTTACTATAATGCAACTTATTTCTCATCGCTTAAACTCTATGAATTTGGATTAGAAAATTGCATTGTATTGAAACATTCATCTAACTATTATCCACGAGTTAATGGTCTTGCTGAGTCAACCAATAAAAAAATTATCCATACTATCAAGAAAACCGTGTACTCTGAACAAAGGAACTGACACAATGCTTTGGTGAATTCTTTATGGGTTGACTTTTTCATGCCTAAACATTCATTGAAAACCTCTCCTTACTTGCTGGTGTACAGAAAAGAAGCCATCCTACCTCCAAACATCTATCTTCCAACCCTTCAACTTTCTCAAAAGTCACAGGGTAAGCCTTGTCTTGTGGTTTAGAGTAGGATAAACAACCTATTGAAGTTACAGGAAGAAAGGAGGAAAGAAAAACAAAAAGTTTATCTTCATCAGAGTCGTATCAAGAGATGGTTAGATAGTAATTCTACGGGGAAAAAGGAATTCAATGTGGGAAACTTAGTACTGAAGTGGGATAAATCCCATGAAGAGAAAGGGAAGCACACTAAATTCTAGTCCTGGTGGATCAGATTGTTTGTTGTTCATGAAAAGATTGGCCACCACACTGATTGTCTCCAATATTTGGATGGAAAGATGGACTCTCTTCTTGTCAATGGCCAAGATTTAAAGCAATATTTTTGAAATCAATCTAGGGTTGTGCCCTACCCCATGTATATAGTCTTTCATCTTTTTGTTTGTTTGTTTGTCACATTCAGTATTTTCCATTTTCTTTTCACTCTTGTGAATAAGTATTGTGTGGAAGTGTTCTCATTGGTTCCAATGTGCGTGGAAAAATGAAAAAGGGCCTTGTGACGCTACAACATTTGGCTAACCTTTAGTCCTTCTTTGTATTTTTCCATACCTTTTGGTTGAGGACGTTTTGATGGAAGATATGATCCTTGTGTAAGGAGAGATTTGTGTAGAACAATGATACTCATACCTATTTTAGGAAGCTCATTCCTACGATTGATTCTTTGTTTCAATGTTTTGCAAAATGATCCAATCAAGTAGAGAAGGACAAGGGGAAAATATTAACGAGCAAACTCATATCAGAGGTTATATATATGCTTCTTTGAAGAAACAACCTCTTCTACTCTGAATAAGTCGAGATCCCTTTTCCACCCCATGAAATAAATAAGTTCCTTTACACAATTCTTTAAATAAAAAATAAATAAAGGGTGAAAGAAGAGAAAGGCTTCCTGTGCAGAGAGGTGACGCAAGAAACTTCGTCAAGGTACTTACCAAGTTCACTAGTAGCGAAACAATGCTTGTGTTCTTGTAGTGACTTTGTCGGGGTACTGTCCAGGCAAACTAGCAGTGGAGCAACACCAAAGATGAAAACTAAAACTTTCAATATCTAAAGCACGCAAAATACATTGCCCTTCTCCTGAATCGAAACAATTGTGATATGCCTGGTCTTGTGAATGTGTTCAACTAATAAAGGGATGAAGTGGACCACATCTATAACTAGGTTAAGTGTGTAAGCTATAGTAATCCATACAATGAATCAATACTTCCTCAGAAGTAGCCCTACATAAAATATTAGACCAAGGTATAGAAGTTGGAGTTCTTCCATTATGTCGCCAAGTGTTGTTATTGTTACAACACCCTCCAAAATTTTGACCTACATTCAAATTTCAGAGCCTACTTTGACCTTGCATGTTGATGTTTCTAGTAGTTAGAGTCATTCTATGTATATTATCTAACTGTTCTAGTCCATCGCACATCACAAAAGTAGTAGTATGGTTCATTTCAAGGAGTAACTTTGGTGTCAGTGAGTCTTATTTATCGTATTGAAATGTATTACACTCATTCCCAAAGTTTCATGCGCTATCACCCATGTGTCATCACCATCATCACAAAGTGTATCTTAAGTGTCATAATTGGAGGAGGTTTTTGTATTGTCGTCACATTGAGGGGATCATGTTGTTCTTGTGTATTGAATGTTCAATGTTGTGTCGTCAATTGTTCTGAGTGTGTGTGATCATTCATAAGTTCAATCCTAGTTTCACTTCTACCTCACTGATCCTGCACTTAGTCAAATTCTGGAAAGTTCCTTCCTGGTAAACTTAACCTCACTCAACCCCCTGGAATTGCACATTACGTAGTGTCAACCCTCAAGTTGATCCCTTCACTATGTAGTTCCTACCTCCAAGGATTGAGCATTGTGCAGTCTCAATGCTTAACCCTGGCCCCTTGACCTCCACAACTACACAATTCATCTCCTATCCAACCTCCTTTTGCATACTGGCAAGCCTCAAGTTGTCATCCTTCCTCCTTGAGCTGCACAATTGCACAATCCCTAGGCGCTTCTCTCTCCTAAACTACATATTGGACAACCTCAAGGCTCAAGGCTACCTCACTGAGCTCCAAAACTGCATAGTCATCTTACCCATGCCTCCAAAACTGCGCATTACACAGTCTCAAGATCTATTCCATCACTTATGACCTCTAGAACTGTGCACTACATAATCCATGAGTCTGCCTCTCAATCTATCACCCAGTTACGGATAAATCAATGATTTTCATGAAGTATGTTAGGCTAGGAGATTTCTAGACTGATTTTATCTTGTCATGAGTGAGTCCCAGTTGCAAGTACTATATTTTCACATGACAGGATGATGATTGAAAAGAAGGATAAGGAAATACTAGAAGACACTTATGATGTTGCAAAGACAAGTTGAACATTGAATGAGAAGATGAAGGGATACCAGATTGTGACAATAGTTGAAGATCAAGATCATAGTGAAGACTCCCTACCTTCAAGCCTTATGGAGGAGGAAGAAGAAGAGAATGTACCATCTTTCAAGAAGACACAAAGACAACAACAAAAATAATAGCTTGACATTGATATATCATCATTGAGTCCATGCCATTAATGTCATGACATGTCTTGTCAAGATGTCATACGATTCATCATTTGCCACATAATTTGTGGATATGATTATGTAATTTTCAATATATGACAAAAGTAATGTAGAGTGGAAGTCCAAGAGTTGTTTATAGAATGTGAAAAGTTATGAAGAAGTCAAAAGGTCACATGAAAATCAAAGAGTCATGAGGGTAGTCCAAGACTCACAAGGGAGGTGAAGAGTCACCCCATTTGTTGTATATATACCCTCATAGCTCAAGCAAATGGAATTTCACCTTGGCTCCTCCCATTAGGCATTAGAGAGGAAGATGGTTCTTTTGGAGAAGCAAGTGGTATCTCTAATGCTCCACTGTTGGAGCTAATGGTGTTCATTTTACCAATGTATCTTGAAAATTTTGCTTAATAGTTAAATCTCGTTGAGTCATCACACTTTCATGTGTATGTTGTAAATGTTGTAAGACTATTCTTTGGATGTTTGTGATATATGTTGTTTTCATCTGTACTAAATAAATTGAACTATTTCGGTGGTTTTGGTGTTTATCTCGTTGAAGGTGTGTTGTACTTGTTTTAATGATCGCTACTTCTATGTGAATTATTTAGCTAGTTGATTAATGATTCTTTCATTTATATATGCTTATGTGTCTTTATTAGATCAATATTATTACTCTTCTCTTAAAGGCTTGCTTCTATTTCCCCTCCAGTGAAAGAACCTTGATAAATTTTGCAATTGGACAGTCCACAAGGCATATTCACTTGTTCATTCAAAAGAAAATGTACATTACTCTCTTGTGTTGGCCATTACAGCAAAGGAAAATCTCTAAGAAAAGTGAAAGTCAAGCCTTATTTCCGGAACGACTCCTACACCAGACGATGAGAAGTATAATTGGGAATTTTCATTAGGGAGACCCTCTTGCATGTTGGCGGGATCCAACGCCATCAACACTTCCCTTTGATTATCCACCTCTAAATTAATATCTAGGGTTTGGGTCAAATCGATTTTTGGTTGTCTCATTCTCTTCTCCCATTTTTGCTCTGTTTCCACCGTAAGCTAGGGTTTTGAGGTTATTCTCATGTTGCATGATTATTCTTTGTGTTTCCCCTTTCAATTCGATTGTAAACCCTTCAGATTCCATCCATGGCTCGTATTGTTCGAACCAAGGTTATTGGGACCGAAATGATAGAAGCCTATGATGCATGTGCAAAGCTCTTTTGTGGTGTTGGCTGGTGGGATTTTCTCCAGCTTTTCCAAGGGTATAGCTAGGGTGTGGTTGAAGCATTTTCTTCTTCGTTTGTCGACAAGAAAGCTCAGGTGGGCGATATGGAAATAAGTGTGGATGCTGATTTTATCATTGAAGTAACTAATCTCCTTATTGAGGGGGAGAAGTGGTTGAAAAATCACAGAGTTCAAGATATCCCCTAGAAAAAGTTGCTTGCAAATAGGGACCGTGTTTATCATATTAAAAGGTATAACTATCACTTACCTAAAGCTGAAATGGCAGAACTTAGTATTATTGTTGTGTCATTATATCACTTGTGAAGGATGTCATAATTTAGTCTTCATTTATCATATAAGGCTATTGATGGTGCTTTTAGACCATAAGCTCAATCTGCCTTTCTATTTGGATAGGAGTCTAACTAAAATGTCTCGTACCTACCAGTTGTAATACAAGAATGTTAAGTGTTCACTCTTCCACCACAATGTTACTTTCATCTTGGTTAAACATAAGTTAGTTAAGCTTTCGGATAATTGGGATTCACTCTTAACTTGTAATCATTTTGATAAACCCCATGCTTCTTGGAGAATGTGAACCACCAGTGTCCTCTAAGCCTAATTCTATTCTAAATGACTCTAATCAATCGCATATTCATCATTCCATGCATACTGATGACTAATAATACTATCAAGAGACTGGTCCTTGTGTCCCAAAAGATGATGGAGCTGCAAAGAGTGAACTTGTGTCTGCTCGTCTAACTATAAGTATGACCAAATGTGTTCCTGTTAGTTAGGGTGAAATAATGGAAGAATTAAGAATCATGGGTAAAACAAAATCTCCCAAGATTAACCCTCATCTTGAGTCTTCTCCTCCAAAACTTGCATGTCAAGAAACATAAAGTCTGACTAAACAAAATTTCAACTTTCATATCAAAGATAAATTAAGAGGAAGGAAAATTTCTAGGTGAAGGCAGAACAGGCAAATCACTGTTCCTGATGAAGAGATCTGTGTTGATTATACAAAGCCTGAATTTGAGAAGACTAAGCTTGAATCCCTAGGAAATCTCAATGTTTCTAATAATCAGAATGATACACCAGAAGTGGTTAGAGATCCTAGGAAATTTGTTTCGGAAGCCTTGCTAGATCTCTATTGGCATCAACAATTTTTGTTCACTATACCACGATTGAACAACCGAATTGAGAAGCTCATGCGAGAAAATGGACTACTCAAGGCCTCCTATCGACTTATAGAAACAAAAAAGGACAAAAATTCTACTTGTTCAGTTAACAAGTCACATGTTTTTGATACTCACATTGTAGTGAAGTCTTCATGGTCAAAATCATAATATTCTCGAATCTTGATGATCAACGTGATGCTAAATAAAGGATTTTAATGTTGATATGATCATCTTTTGGGAATAATAAGGTATGACAATATTTTGATTTGATTCATTGAAATTGTAAAGGTGTTACAAAATCTCTTTTCCTTGCTTACATCATACAGTCAATTTTCTGTTCTTAATTTTTCATAGGCATCCATGTTGGTTGATTTATTGCTTGCGTCTTTTATGCAGCGAATACTTATGGGTCATCTCCAACTGATGTGAATATTATCGAATGATCTCCTGTTAGTTACTCTGTTGATATTTTGTTATCTACTAGATATGGCCGATGAACCAAAAACAAACACTTGTGATTTTTTTCTAAAAAACTGGTTTTTATTCTCAGTTTGTTACGGACACAATAGGTTGAATGATGGTTATATATACCTATTATTTTGTAATGAAATGGGGGATACCTATTGTAATATAGGGGAGTTTCGAGACGAAGAAATATTGTTCATATTTTGACTATGGAATTACTTTAATACAAGTGCGTAAATCTAGTTTTATTCAGTCTAGTTCTTGAGTTGTTATGATCCATGGTCATGTGAATGTCCTATTTATTTTTCTTGTTACTAATTCTTAAAGATTTCGAGGATAAGTGTTGTTTGTTTGATGGTTTTATTTCTTAAGAAAACAATTTTGTTTATTACATTTCGTTGTCAATTACAACATTAATTTGATTTGTAATTATTTCAATTGATTGATATTCTTCTTTACTGACTTATGTCCTAAGAAGAAATATCGATCTAGACATTAGTTTAATTTGAATTTATGTGAATGAATTCCATATTTTCAAGTTGATAGAAAATGTCAATATTTATTTGCAAGTTAACAATAATGTTGTTACTGTAAATGATAGTTATATTTCTATTGTTATTTTAGCCAATGGTTGGCTGATTGTGTTCATTAGCCATCGATTTAAGTACATGAATTTTAAAACGATATCATTAAAGTTGTCCATTTTATCAGTCTTGGAAAAGAAATATTTAGAATCATATATTAGTTAACTTTTGCATTTGTTTCTTAATGTGAAATCTGAAAAGCAAATAAAGTTGTTCTATGTTTGTCTTCTAGGATAAGGAACTTGTAAATTTACAGTACTTGTTCTTTTATTATTTTCATTAAGGAATAAATTTGACTTCATTGCATTAGGAATAAGAATTCGATTTCATCTCATAAACACATTTTGCTAAGTTTAAAGATAATTGTTCTTCTTTGAGTCAGTAACATTGTGTTTTGGCATGCTTTATTCATTGTAACATAATATTGCACATTTTTTATCATATCTTGATTTTGTAACAATAGCTAATGTACTATATTTTTCAATTCCAATTTATAAATGAAATATAATTTAGAATTACTTAGTATATATTACTCCATTAATAGTGAAACATCTAGTCGTTCATTCTCACACTCATATCATATTTAAGTTGTTTGATTTCCATTATTTCATTTACAAAGTCAACTTAACAATTTAATCATTGTTTATTTTAACCATAATTTATCATAGAATTAGTTAGATTAGCGTAGGATAACTATAGTTTAGTTTAGATTAGGATCATTTTCAAAAGGTCCAATCTTTCGTAAGGAGAAACGATCCAATGCTAACAGACCCTATAAACCCATCGAGGGTAGCTATAACAAATGGCTTGGGCTATTAAAGAGCCTCGGTTCGGGATATTCCTCCCTTTTTGACATAGGTGTATAACCCCCATGTAAACAAAACGTTTCTAAGAACCATTGATACCATGAACTAAGGGGTTGGAACTTGAAACTCAAATCCCCTGGATCCTTGCACTCCCTTAATGTATTTCTCTTGAACATGTAGAATATTTTCGTCATGACCGAACATTGTCAATTCACCAGTTGACCTGCCAACATATTCCTTGGGTACTCTTCTTCTCCGCGGACCCCCAAGCTGCAATGGGGTTATACGGAAGAATAGAAACACTAGTAAGTGGAGGAGAGCACTCCAACTTAAAAGTTTCCCACTCGAAAAGCCTCCACATCCAGCAAACTAAATGTAGGTCTCAATAGTCACTATGAGTATACAATAACATTACGATAGTCATTCAACCATAGAGTAAAAGAGAATCATTTTCTCATAACTTGTTCCTTTTATATAAGGTTTCAATGATGACACTTGTCACTTCATGCAAAAATAATTGTTTCATTAATCCAATAATTTTATTATTCATCTATCCATGTGTCAGTCTCTCACCAAATCTCTTCTAAAATTATTTACCTAATTTCTTATTTAAAATTTTATTTTTGTTACTCACATATGTTTCCCTATTTTTTCTCCTAGATGTCCCTTGATCCCAATTTATGCTCTCTATTTTGTGTTTATTAACTTAATTCAACATGCAGATGCAATATTTTGTTCTCCAACTACTCCCTAATTTTTCTCAAGTTAAAATCTTATATAGAGATTTGTATGTTATGCTCTTGCTACATGGAGGTTCTCTCATCAAATTCAATTTTCCAATTTTTAAATTATTATTCTTTACTTTTATGCACACCCCACTTTTCCTAATGAGAGTAAATTGCCACTGCATAAATATTTCTTGTTTAGCTCTGTGTCCCCTTTTCCCTTTGTTATTAGAACAATTTTTATACTTAGGACTTATTTAAATATAAATTATATATTTAAGGCTTTCCAAGAGTGAAGAGGATAGGGTTACTTATTTGGTTTAGTTTTATAATTATAACTATTATCCATTTCCTAAAATTTTACTTCTGATTTATTTATTTTCTTTTTTCAAAACCCACTTACTTATATTATGTGAATTATTGTTTATCATTGCATGATCATGAACCATTATTTACCTTGCATATTTTTCTTTCTGATGCCAAGGGTGCCAAGTCAATTGTGTCCCTCAATATCTTCATTTTGAAGTTCCAAGGGTGCCACGTCACTTGCCCTTCAAACATATGTGACTAAGAGGGGAAAACGGGGCGAGACAATAGAGACCATTGTCATCTCCTGTGTCACCTTCTATGGTGATACTGATGGTGTTGGAGATCAAGGGATGCACCTTGATGTGCACCCCCCAGTAAATCACCATGAGTGACCCAATTTGGGTTCTATCATCACTACATTGTGATGTTCAAGGTGAAGGTATCTCAATACCGTCCAACCCATGTCATGGATGGAGTGCTAGCAGGTGGAATTAGGGATGTTGTCCCACCCCTTCCATGGAGTTCCATTTGTCCTGTATAACCTCATCACCCATGTGTAAGTTGTTTGTCTAGGCAACTGACATGTGCCTACAACCACTGTCATGACATTAGTAACCGTAGCAGAATATCAGTTCAAACTTTAAATTCTTTCAACATGACCTTCTCAATTCCACTTGTAACAGTTGCCGAAGGAGACGACATTATACTACCATTGCAAGATGGTGAATTTGAAGAATAAAAGGAAGTTGCACTCTACACAATACCATACATTATTGATGAAAACACCCTGGTCACCGTGCCACAAAAGAAACCAACTACAAAGAAGCAACTAGCACCAACACTAGTCAACAAACAAGTTGAAGCACCAAAAAACAACTTAGAAATCAACTGGAAAGAAAACCTCCAAGGCATCAACGAAGCAGATTTTGAAGACCCAAAATTGAAAAAGAAATTGGACAAAGTGGCCTAATAGGTAATTAAATAAACAACATAAAAAGAAAAATCAATCAGACAAGACAAATATAGGACAAAGTAAGTCCTAGACTTAAGTGTCTATCCATATTTTTTTGAAGCCATTGGACAAGAAAAAGAGGATTTTGTCGAGGCGCTAAAAATAGAATCAACACTAGTTACAATAGACGAAGGTTTAGAACGGTAAAAAAGATATAGAGAAGCAAAAGGATTAAGGGTGCTAGGGGAATAAGTAACACTCAATCAAACACACAATTGAATAGAACTAAATCATGAAGTAATTATTAATCAATCAACTCAACCATCAAATCCAAAAGTACTAGAGAGCCATACAATCTAGCAAGAGGCACCAAGTTTCAACATAGACATGCAATGGATTCCAAAAGTATAGAAGACGACTCTAATAGCATAAACAAAAACATAAAAAATTTAAAATTTTCAAATACCAAGAAACATTCAAGTTCTCGCCACCAAAGCTAGCGTCAAGTACCAATTATCTCTTCCAAGAATTTTATAAAACTAATATAATCCTTATTGTCATTTTGAGTCCACATCTCCCTCTTCCTTGAGATGAAGAAGGATATGAGGTGGGGGGTATATTGGAGGGCTTAGTCAACTTTGTCAACTAAAGCCACTATTTAACATGAGTAAAGACAGTTAATTGATGAAGATAGTTTATTATGTAATTCGGTCAACCGTTAGGTCGAGTTGACTGACCAAGGTAGTTAAGAAAATTATAACTACTTGGTAACTGAATCAAGAGTATAAATATGATATTATATGTAACAGAGTGCTTGTTGTTGTGGTGGTATTGATATAATATAAAGAACTTATTTTTTGTCTCTCCTTTACTTTCTCTTCCATTCTCTCTCCTATGTGTGTGCTTGTATATTACTTGCATAATGCTCTGTGTAAAGGACTATTGGTAACCTATCTGTACAATATCTTAAATTACAAGAACTTTAATCGAAAGATACATAAATATATAACTTTGCAAAGAATTATTCATTCAGATTTTTACATTTTATATCAATCACAACATTGATATGAAATACATTAAGAAAACCACACTTCATATTTAAATGAAGGCAACAACTTACAATACTAAATACATTTATTTTCACTTAGCATAATTTTGAAAATAAAATTAAAACCAATATATTTAATAAGTTTTCTTAATTTATAATCCTTTTACCTTTTCTCCCATGGTTAAGATTTTAGGTTTTGAGGATGAAAATCAAAGAGAATAATAATTAAAATGGTTTGATTAGTTTTAATTAAATATTAATGATAAATTCTAGCTTTCAAATTATGTGAATCTCACAAGAATTATCCCCATATTAGAATGCCAAAATACTTGAAGTAGTAATTTTGAACTCAATAACTAAATATTTATATTAATTTTCACTTCTCGAACACATATACATAATCAATGAAGTTCAACTCTTTATGGTCCACGACCCCAGATTTGGTGATTGAAGAGATATATAGCAACAACAAGGTTGTTAAGGACCACATGTGAGGGATGGAAACTAGCATTGGAAATACCACAATGGTTGATGGTAGTAATAATATGGTACCTTAGCAAAATAATAAGGAAGCACGAGCTCTTGGTTTCAGGATACTAGTATTCATGACTCTAGCTTTATCTAGACGTAGATCTAATCACCATTGCATTTTCATAATGGAAGGTTCTAATCCATAACATCATTGATCATCATGCAAAACAAAGCCTCTTAAGCTTAAATATTGCCATATTTTCTCATTCCAGGTCATCTCAAAGAATTGGATAAATGGTTATTTTCTATTTGTTCTGAATTCTATTTCATGGGATATAGTTTTTTCCTTTTAGTTTGTTGTCTCCCTTTCATTAGTTTCTAGTTCACTGTATTGGGTGTTATTCATTATTAGGATCACTATAGTTATGGGTTTGAGCTTCTTTGCTGAAATTCGTCCCCCCTCCCTCACTCACCCCTCACCACCGACACACATCCAATGATGGGCATATCCTAGTCCTAATCTAGAGAAGCTCAAAGATTTAATAAGAGTAGGAGGGTTTTGGCCCCATTTTCCATGACAAGAGACATAAGGGTTGCAAGCTTATGGGTTGTCATATAAAAAAAAGGGATCCCCTAATCTTAGAATGTTGATTCTTTAAGTAGCATTGTACAAGTACTTCCACATGAATTTTATGTCTAACATGTGGAAGTCAACATTAATACCTCCTCTGAGACTTTATGACATTCACTTTAACAAAGTGATTATTAAAGTGAATGTCACTTTATAGATAATTGAGTTTAATTTAACTAAATGCCTAAGGTTTTTGCATTGGCAAATTAAATTAATTTTGTGTTATTGATCTCAAGTGAATGGTGTGATATAATCTCAACAATTGATCACTTAGGAAGATATAGGGTTTTGGAGTTAGGATTAATTCAATGTTATGAAAGGTAGCTAAGGTGAGAGGAGTAGACACACATGGGGGGGAATGAAATCTTAGAATTAGGTGAAGAAGGAATTACACAAGTGTGTAAGAACCGAGGGAAGGAGGGAAGGAGAAAGAAAAGCAAGGAGTGGCCAACAAGATCAAAGGACAAATCTTGAGGCGTGATCAACTAGGTATTGGCATTGCATTTTCCTCATTGGAGCCATTATCCTAAGAAGTTAGCCCCAATTTTGTTTTATAATAAAAATCACCTTCTGTATTGGCTTTCCCCTTGTAGGTTTTTCCAAGGGGTTTAGACCCAAAATAATCATGTACTTGTGTGAATGGTTTTGTCTATTTCTTTCACTATAATTTTTTTGTTAAGAACTCAATTGTGATTTTTATTCAATAAAACTAGGGTAGGTCGCTGACAAGGAATTTATTAGGAAGTAAATTGCTATCTAATAAGATAATTTAACATAGATAATTATCCATGAGGGGTATTTTGAGATTAAAAAGGGTGTGAAAACAAAAGTTGTACTAACAAAATCAACTTTAGAAAAACACAAAAGGATTCAAGATGGTGATATCATCAACATGGTTAAATATTTTTTTAGTAAAACGAGGAAAAGTAATTTTGTTAATTATATTTTCGACTTGTCTCCTTATAAGTTTACTCAAATGTTAAGTGTAGGTACTTGCTGGATGCAAAATTAAATTTTGAATCAATGAGTATCCATTTTGCATAGTTTTGACTTGACCCAAATTGAAAAAAATTGAAGGCTTTTGAGTAGATCCACACCAAAAAAATGAAAATACATGAAAAAATGTGTTTCTTTCAGCAAACACATTTTTTCATTTATTTTCATTTATTTCGATGTTGATCTACTCAAAAGTATGCATAGCGGGTACTCGTTGGATGCATAATTCCATTCCACATCCAATGAGTGCCTATTAGGGAAGGGGTGTAACTTAGAGAACCAAAAAACCTATTAAAATAAGAAAATGGAATGACATATATATTCCATGATGAATGGTGATGTCTAAAGATGTCATTACAACATTTAGGCACAAAGAATTGTTATCAAGACATCACAATGCATGATAAAGTTCAATGAGTTTATTGCAATTCAACATGATTAATTGAACCATATGATCTTTTATTTATAGTCTCTAGATCTAACCATGTTTTTTTAATTAACAAGTAATGTTCCATTATTGCAATTGGTTTTGATAATCCACAACATCTCATTGGTTAGTCAACTATCCCATTCAACCTAACCATCTAGTCGAACCATCATCCACCACTTAGTCAATTGTCCAATCAACTATTTTATCAGTTGTACCACAAGTCGACCCATCGACTGTCCAATCAGACACTCAATCGACTACTCTGTCGACATCATGGCAATCTAGTTGACTTGACCCATTGTCTCTAGTAGAGATGTGATGAGCCGACATAACCTAAAGTTTTGACATAGGTTCCAACACCCCTCCCCCATTTACACAACATTATAGATATTGAGGAGGTGAAATTATAGTATCATGATACCCCGCCCCCATAATTAAAGCTTCTTATAGCCTAAGCAAATCTGAAATCTTAAGAAACCTAGCATCTAACAATAATTTGATGAAGATATCAGTGATAGGATCATTGGTTTGGAAATAGATAAGAGAAACAACCTTTTCTTGAACTATCTTAAGTAGTGTGCATGAAGTCTGACATGCTTCATTTAGTTATGTGCAACATGATTTTCAACAACCCTAATTGCACTCTAATTATCACAATAGAGAACAGTCGAGGCCTCAGCAAACCCAACCTCTCCCAAGAGGTATCGAATCCAAATTTCCTCTATACCTGCATTAACCACCACAATACTAGACTTTTGTGGTCGATAGAAAGACTACCATTTTGTTTCTTGAAGAACCAAAGAGAAACAACCTTCTATTTGAACCAATTATCCTAAGTAGTGAGCATGAATTCCAACATGCTTCATTTCACTCTGTGCAACAAGATTGTCAACAACCTTAATTGCACTCTAATTGTCACAATAGATAATAGTCGAGGCCTCAACAGGAAATACAACCTCTCCCAAGAGCTATCGAATCCAAACTGCCTCTATAATTGCATTAACAACACAAAAATACACAACTTTTATGGTTAACAGAGAGACTACATTTTGTTTCTTGCATGATCAAACATAAACAACCTTCTCTTGAACCAACTATCTTAAGTAGTGAGCATGAAGTCTGACAAGCTTCATTTTACTATGTGCAATAGGATTTTTAGAAACCTTAATTGCACTCTAATTGTCACAATAGATAGTAGTCAAGGCTTCAATAGGAAACCCAACCTCTCCAAAGAGATATCCAATCCAAATTGCCTCCATAACTAACCAAACCACAATACTCAACTTTTATGGTCAACAAATAGACTACCTTTTGTTTCTTGCACGACCAAACTAGTCGTCCAAAACTAAAGTGAAACACATAGTTGAAAGTGGACTTATAATAATCACTATCAATTGCCTAGTCGAAGTAAGTGAAGCTATCTAATAAGTTTGAACTTCAACAATACGTGATTCCAAGTTGTGAGGTACCTTTAAGGTAATTGTTACCCACCAAAAAGTGGATAACCCATAGAAGAATTTTTTCTCCTACATCCAGCTAGCAGTCATATTGATCAACGTATTACATGGTACCATAGATATTCCACCTTTTTCTCCAGTCAAATTTCTCTCTCCCATCTAGCATTCCTTCTTAAAGGAAGGTGGTTCATCCATCGATATGTACTTCAATTATTTTGTAATCATGTGTTTTTACTTAATGTTTTTATGAATACCAATATGAATCAAGAGGCCATCCAAATGCTTAACCAATATTGATTGTATTCTTGTTCATTCACGTCATCTAATAGGTTAGTATTTGACTGTAGTCCAATGGGACCTCCCTTGAGGCCTTAGGGTTTTGGAAGGACATTAATTTTTTTTTTTGTAATTAAGACTAAATCTATCAAGAAAAGAAATATGGTACAAACAGAGTTTACAAAGAAGCGAAACTTAGGAGCAAGGGAGCCGGAAATGATATGATATCAACCTCGGTCCCAAAAACAACGAAAGCACAAGCAGAAGAGAACAGAGAGGATAAAAAAGAACGAGCTGGGCTAGGGAGTCTACCCAGCATGGGCAGAATCTTCCAATCTACATTTTTTGCCTTTCTTTTTGCTGACTTTGACCCAACCAAATGGATCTGGCTAGACCGGAACTACTTGCAGACTGATCTGAGTTAAAGGAGGAGACTCTTTGTTTGAATCAGAAGGCGAAGACTCATGAGGCCGTTTTTGCGCGAACAAAGGCGCAGAAGGATCTATGACACTGACTGAAGGCGGGTCCTGTGGTTGCTCCAAATTCTCCTCGTCCACTTCCAAGTCCTCCTCATCAGAGCTAGAGGGCTCTATTTCATCCATAAGGGGTCTGTCACAAGGTTTCCAACTCTTGGATTTGGATTTGCGAGTGAAATTCTTCTATTGTCGAGGAAAGCTGCACATGTGTTCTGGAGATGTCCTGTCTGATGGCAATGGTGACACCTGAAGGTTGTATTCTCATAGTCCAAAGTTTGCGTCCAGTGGAAGTCCTCGATTTTAAGGATGATCTGATTTGGCAACCCTTTACTAATGTCTATTTCTACACAAATTCTACCCTAGGTGTAAATTCCTTTCTCCCCCCTTGAGGTATCTGTTGCCAGGAAGCGGCCAAGGGTGTCTCCGATTCCTTGAAAAATAGCAAAATGCCATAGATGCACAGGGAGATTTGGAAGCCTAACCCAGATAGGAAGCTTGGAGATGACTGCAATGGAGGGGTCAAAGTTTGGGAACCAGGGGGAGAGGAAAAGTCCAGTTGATCCCCAGAACTAGGGGCCACCCGTTAAAGCTTTCTGGTAATCTTCGTTGAAGGCAATGACTACAGTAAAGAAGCCTTTCGAGCAGAAGAAGACTTTGCAGTTGTTGGTCCAATTAGAATGGATCCACTGGTATAGATCAACAGTGCAGGGCCATCGGCCATTAAATCTACAGATGAGGGCTTTTTTTGCAAATGTCTGGTATTGATCATCCAAAGATGGATGAGTGATTTCAATGGCAGGGGTTTCCTCCATTTTGTCCACCAAGAAGGGTTTGGGAGCCTCAGAAGATTGGGCAGGCTTCTTGGCTGGCTGTGCATGAACTGCATCTTTGTATGAGAAACCTTTGGTAGCAGAGGATTGCCCTACTGCCCCTCCCCTTAGACGAAGTGATAGGATCACTGTGGCATTTCTTTCAATATTATAAAAGGAAAGAGGCAGATTGTTATCAAGCTGCTTACCAACAAAGAGGAGCCGTAGAAGGGAGGAAGGGATCCCCAACCTCAGTTCGAGAATCTTTGAGAGATGGCGCATAGTGAAAGACGACTGGACTTCTAGGAGTAGGGTTTTGCCAGTCAGAAGAATTATCTGAATCTGGAAACTCGTTTGCTGGAAATGAGTATGATCTCGGCTTCTTGAAAGAGGAATCGAGGTTGAAACATCCAGATCCCAGATGCTCCTTCTAGGCAGATCCAGGAAGCTTGGAAAGTTTTGAAAATGAGATGCGGAATATTGACCATTCTGGGGAGGCAGAGCACGGCTTTTGTTAACCCTGGTTGGGTTTACTTCTACTTCTGAGCGGAGCCGGTGCGAAATGCTGGATAATCTCCGGCATTTGTGTCCGACGACCACCACAGCCTCGGCCTTTCCTGTGGCTCTCGGTTTCCCCTGTTGCTGAATCTTCGCAGGCCGAGCAAAACCCGGGCCATTCCTGCGGCCTTTCCTGTTGCGGCGCCATTGGAGGGAGCGGGGGCTTGGCTTCAGACGCCCCATTCCCAGAACCCGAGCACCAGAAACCCATTTGTTGGGAGATTGCGAAACAGGGGTGCCGAGCTTTCTGTGGTCCCACCTCTGAAGGGTAAACCCTAACCCAGCAGTGTCAAACTCCGAAGGAGAAGCCCAGCGGGCATCAATGTAAGAAATCAAACCCCAGTTATCTGTAACGCATTTGTGATGCATCTGACCTTCCGCGAGCCTAACCAGATTGATCTTCCCGTCTTCTCCAACACAAACGCACTCGCAGTCGGAGCTGTTCGGCTACAAATGGACAGCCTACGGATCAGCAGAGAGGGACACAACCGTTAATCTATGAATAAATCGCTTGATGCTATCTGCAGCAGGGCCACCCGGAAACCAGACGGCGGCCGAAGGGGAGGCGGCAGGAGTGTTGTTAGGGTTCATCTTTGGGAGAGATCTTCCAGTGAATATCTTCTATTATTTTTTATTGTTCGACTAGAGCCTTTGGAAGGACACTATTGGGGAGGCATTGATTAAAGTAATGTATCCATGATATCCCATTCTTACCACTTTCCATATTTCCCATTATTCCATCTCTAGTATCCAGGTTGGTGGTCATTAGTCATGGGGATTAGCACCCGCTCATCCACATCCTTGAGTCTAGGCCAAAAAACTTTGTCCTGGAGGTTGATACAACAAAAATAAATTTAAAAGCATCATAAGTCCACAATGAAAGAAAAATATAAAAATGAAAAATATGGTTGGGACATTTGATTAGCGCATGGGAAAAAGGCTAACATAAGCTCTACCCCCCTCATTAACCATCACCTGATTCCCCAAGCACGTGATGCTCCATCTATAAAAAGGAACCCTTGTATTGTCCCAACCCTTATGAATGATAAATTGCCTCATCGTGAAGGGGTATTAAATGATAAATCTCAAAAAGCAAGCTTGGGCTCCTAAGTTGTGCACCCAAATCAAAGCATTATCATAAACAAGTAAAAGGCACACTAGAGGGGTGGAAGAAGTAAGCTGAGGAAAGGGGTAGCTCATGCCTTCATTATTTCTCCCTCCTTACATCTATACACTCATGATGTTGGGCCACCATTAGTTGGTCACTACCTATGGCAGTGTGCCCTAAATTCATGCCAACTCCATTGCCACCATTTTCACATGCACCTATGGATTTATGGGCTAACTTGGAACTTGGAACTTCCCCTTTGGGGTTGGAAACACCTAATTGGATTATCCACCTAGCCATCCCTAACATTAGGAGGGAACACTTATATGGGACATTGTCTAGTTAGATATTTGAAGGTGATCTTTGTGTGAAGCATTATTGTGCCCCTAACATTAAGTATTGTCCACTATGACACATTCATTGTTTTTGTTACCTAATGATTGTTGATTTTTACTTGATCATGAGAGGGCTTTTTCAAGTGGTTCTCATCAAAGAAACAAAGGCTTCTTGAGGTGATTGCCCCACCTTCTCAACAAAGAAACAAAGGTTATACTATCCATTGCAAAGAGAGAAAAAGAGATTGACCTTGATGATGCAATGTTTCCTATCCAAAATAGAGCGTTGGGCAACTTGATGACCCCATGTGCTACTTGACACTTGAAGTGACCCAAGAAGTTAAATCGTTGATCCCATGGAGCTTGGTGTTGGAGATATTTATGATGTGCCCAATGGACCCAAGATGCTCCCGAGCTAGCCTTGAGGTTGTTTGACGGGCATCACTTGTTACAAATTTCAGAGGAAGATGGTCATCCTTGAAATGGAAGGGGAGGGCTTTCACATCACCTTGGAGCCCCATCGCTTGAGTTAGAGAGTGCCACATTACCCCTCTTTCTCCTTTGAGGGTGATGTATGGCACCATGGACATGATGTGTTGGCATAGAGTCACTTTGGAGGTTTGCACAAGATCTTTGAGATGCATCTCGAAGTATGGAGCACTCATTAGCCCATATCATACCTTTGGGTGGCTTCTAAAGCTCATTTGGAGGATGAGGCCATTCTTAAGGAGAATTTTCTACCACATGTGCGAGAATTTATGGTACTTATGTTATGTTTTTAATCTATGGGGTTGGCTTGTAACCTCTTTATTGCTGAACACTTAAAGTAAACTTGTCAATTGGGATTCATTAGTCTAATAATTGTAGAAAATAGTGGGATATGTCTCATGTAAAAAGAGCCTCCCCTCATTTCTATATCTTATCATTACACATTGAATTATTTTCCTCTCTAAAAGAGTGTGAACTAACCTTTTTTGCTAAAATGGGCAAGATGTATTCTTGTATGGTGCAACTTTCTTATGGATGTGATTTTTGCATAAAGACATTGTTTTGGGATTGAAGGAAGTGCCTTTTGTGGAGGATTTATATATTTTTATTGTCTATTATTGATATTCTTTATGATTTATGTTTAAAGTAGGGCTTCAATTGTTCCATGACTAAATGCTTTATCATTGATGAAATTTTGCTTAATATTGCATGTAAAATTTTCCCCTTTAAGACCTACTATCACAAAATATAATGGGCCTAGTGCAAAGCCTCATCAAGAAAGGGTCCAGACCTTATGGCAACAATGAGGAAGGGTTGCCACTATCACCTCAGTACCTACCTCCTACTCTTTAGTGAGATTTCAAGTTTCAACCATAAGGTAATCTAATACGAGGGTTCAAGTTGATTTATTTTTTATCGTCTAGAGATGGATAGACGGCTTGTTAAGGCAACCGATTACCAAGGTATTCAATGCTAGGGTTCAAGAACTCTAAAGTTAGACCAATAAGATGGCTGCTATAAGTTAGGGTTTGAATGAAATTCAATAACTAGGCATGCAATGACATATAGAAGCCTAAGAAAATCCCTCCAAATAATCTTCAATGATAAAGGAGCAAGGGATTCAAAAAGAGACTAGCATTAAACTAGGGTAAACAACTTTAAGGCTAGTATACATGCATAACAACAAAAATAGAAGGTGGCGTCAACCCCTCTAGGGCATGCAAGGCTATCCACTATGTTATATTTTGTGTTATAGGACTTATAGAGACTAACCTACAATTTAAGGCCACCTTTAAACAACAAAACAACACATTTACACATAAACCAACTCCTAAACCCTAGTGGTTGCCGTAGTTGTCTAGGAGAGAGAAAATTAGAAATATTTTTATTTGGTTTTAAGGTGATCAACACAGTTTTGGACAATCACCTTATCCTACTAGAGATAATGGAGTCTCTATGGCACAAAATTCCAAGGGATAACAGTGAAAGAATAAGGGGGTTCCTCCAGGGCATCCACTTTTGAAACGCTAATTATTATTTTTGTGAGGGGAGAAATTAAGTAGAAGGTCTGCAAATATAGAGTTTCCTTATAGGATTTGAAGAAGACAATTTTACATGCAATTATGAATAAAATTTCAACATGATGAACATTTAGTCATGTAACAAGTGAAACCTTACTTTAAACATGAGAGTAGGAAAAATATATTGGTAGACATTAAACTTACAATAACCTTCCAATAAGAGCACTTCTTTCAATTAATAATGTCTCTAAGCAAAAACCTCGTCCAAAATCAAGTCGCATCCATAAATATCACATTATGCCCAATGTAGAGAAAAAGAGTCAACTCGCACTATCTTTAGGAGAGGTTGAATTACATGTGTGTCAAAATGAAAATACAAATTAGGGGGAGGCTTTATTGATATGAACCATCTCCCACTCATTTTTACCATGATTAAAATAAGAAGCCTTATTGACAAGTTTAATTCAAGTGTTCCACAAGAAAGAGGTTACAAGCTAATGTCATAGCTCAAAAACATAACATAAGTGCCATAACATCCCACACGTGTAGGAATAAATGCTCCTAAAGCATGACATCATCCTCCAATGGAGTTCAATAAGCCTCCAAAAGGTTATATAAAGACTAATGAGTGTTTCATACTTGAAGATGCATCTCAAGGATCATGTGCAAGCCATCAAAAGTCACTCCATGCCAACACATCATGTGTTAGGTGCCCTATGTCACACTCAAAGGAACAAGAGGGGTGACACAACATTCAATAACTCAAGCATTGGGGATCCAAGGTGATGTACAAGAACTCATTTGTCATCTCAAGGATGACCATCACCATCTAGTCTCTTGAACAAGTGATGCCCATCAAACAGTGTCAAGGATAGCCTAGGGGCATTCTAGGTCCACTAGGAACATCATCAATATCACCAAAATGAAACTTCAAGGGCTTATCATTTCAGCATTTGGAGGTCCACAAAATGTAAAGCATCACATGAAGTCATCAAATAGCCCAACACTATACTCTTTGTAGGAAAGATTGCATCATTAAATCCAATCTCTCTCTCTACAAAGGATAGCATGACCTTTCATGATCTTTTGAGGAGGTGGGGAAATCACCTCAAGAAGCCTTTGTTGTTGTGATGAGAACTGCCTGACAAAAACTCCTCAAAATAAACTGTAAATCAAGAATCATTAGGTAACAAAAACCATGGATGCATCATAATGAACCATACTTAATGTTAGGGGCACAACCTGTTGCCTCAAAATCTAGCAGGTCTCGTGAGAGACCTCACAAGACAAGGGATAGAATAAGATACACCAATAGGGTGGAGCCCATTATCGCCTCAACACTCCACCTCCTACTCTTTAGTGTAATTTCATCACAAGGGAGACTTCTTAGTATAAGTCACCTAAAGGATAGTCTAAGTCAATAACTTAAAGGTGACAACTTCAATAGGCTCAGATAGGGCACTCAAGTAAAGAGCAAGGCTCTAATCAATGTGATAAGGAAAAACGTACCTAGAAAAGAACCTACAAGAAGGGGGTTATAGCGTAGGGTTTGGATGATATGATACAAAAATGGCACACTTAGGCATACAAGACCAAAAAAAGTCTTACAAGAAAGAGTTGATCAACAAAGGGAGCCACAAGCCTTCAACAAGTCTTAAGTTGAAGCCTTAATGCTAGTTTGTGGTTTCCTGGGCTAGAATTACCGTGGGTTTGTGAAATCAACCCTAAGGAGGTTATTCTCACCATGAAAAATGCAAGGTTCAGATGTGATAAGGTCTAACCAGCAAGACCAACCTCAAAACAAGGCAACACTTCATACCTAGTTGAATTCGACCTTATGCCCTAGGCCTAGTGGCTTGCCTTGAAGGGTTGAATTAGGTGAGTGGAGAGAGAATACTAATTTTTTTTATATAGTTTTGACCATATTTGTGGATGTCAGTACCAACTAACTACTTGGGTGATGGAGTCTAAGGGAAAATTACTATGGAAATATAAAGCCCTGGAAGGAAGTAAGGGGGGAACCCTAAGTTTCCACTATAAACCCGTACTATCATTCAATACAAAGATAGAAACAAGAGAAAAAGCCCTATAGGAGGTGTTGGCCACTTATATTTCATTTGAAGTTTTTTCAATCATTCCATGATCAAAGCACATTTTATAGCATCTCAACATTGTCAGAACATCCATAATTTTATAATTCATCATCACCATTCAACTTCTATTCATCATTTTGTATTCCAAATTCTGCAACCCTGCGTGGTTATTGTAAAAATGATTCTAGTATGATGAAAATAAAGTCATGTAAAAGGCCTAGGTAAATTAGGATTTTGTTAGAGAGATTTCACTCTAGGTATTTTTTTCCCTTAGCTAATTATTTATGTTTCTCAACGCTAAATAATTAGTTGATTTTTTCTCCCAAATATCCCCCAAATCTGGAGTGAGGCTTGATGGTAAAGTCTTAGGTGAGTCCTAGTGTCTAGAGTTAATGTAAATTGCCATACGAGATCATCTCTAAAGTTTCAAAGAATTTGGTTATGTCTAAGTGCCAATTTTAATTATTAAAAAATTCCCAATGGTTGAGATTTCTAATAATTATTTGATGTAAAATGCAATGAGTGTTGTCTATATAAGTTGTAGGGGGTATGAGTATTAACAATTATACCCCTACACCTCAAATTTATATCTAGACACACTTCAAGGGTGAAAATATGTCTTTACCCCTCAAAAACCCACTTTTCTAATTTTTGGCAAAAAATGGAAAATAATTAGCCAAAAAAATAAAATGAGAGAAAAATACAAATTCTCTTTAAGTGAAAATGATAAAAAAATGAGGTGGAAAATCCCAAATATTAAATTCAAGCAAAAAAATTGTGGGAATTCCCTTTAACAATAAAATATGGCCCAAGTAAAAATTCAATGGTCCAAAAACAAATCAAATGACCTAGCAAAATCAATTTTTAAGAGGATCGTTCATGATTGTTACTTTGGACGAGAAATTCTTGAGTAGAAAAATGAATAAAAATATTTAAGACTTCCAAACCACTCTGGGATCAAATTTTGGTCAATCTAGCATCTCTTTCAAGGAAAACTAAATTTCTCCTAGAGATCTACACTAGCTCATCAAGGGATCATATTTTTTGGAGAAGATCTAGTCTTAGCACTTGAGATCTAGACATTTCACTTGGAGAGGGGATCTCCTCTCATTTTTGCCTATAAATTGAGCTCTAATCTCCTCATTGTGACATCTCATAATGGGTAATCGAGCTCTTAGCTAAAGGAAGCTTTGCAGAATGTTTAGTGGAATTTTTGGATAATAAAGAAATGACTTTGGGGGCCAAATTTTGTGGCATTATTCTTATGTGTCTATGGTAATATCTTTAAAAATTTGTTCTTAATTCTCTATTGGGGTTAATTACTTTTTTTTAGTTCACTTTCCATGCTGCGGATCTATTAATGTATAGGTATCTTGCATTGATATTTGAATTAGAGAACTACTCTAGATATAGAAGCGCTAGTGGTTTTTGGTTGGACCCCTAGTCTTCTTTTTCATTGCATTATCTAATTCCTTGTGAGTATAACAAGTTTATTCCAAGTCTGTAGATATCTAAAATTTATGAAGCATTCCTAAGTGTTGGGTAAGTTTTTGGTTGGACAAACCAACTCTGAAGTGAATAGAAGTGGAGGAACCCACATTGATTCTTTCAAAGGTTTTATCAAATGATTTATTTTGAAGGTAGTTTCCTTGCCATTGTTTGAAAGCATTCTATATTTGAAGATCTATTTTTCTTTTCCAATGAGCTTTCACTGAATAATTCAATGATTTTAGAGCTTATATTTTGCTACCCAAGATTGGAGTTGTGCTCACACTCTTTGGGCCATACATACATACATACATACATACATACATACATACATACAGATATATATAATATATATTATATATATATATATATATATAATATATATATATATTCCTTGATCCCTCGTATTTTTTGCAGATTTAAAGGGTTTGGGCTTGAATAATTTTCATAAAAAAAAAAATATTGCAGGTGGAAGCTTGAGGATCAAAGAGACGATTAATTTCTCCAAGCTAACACTTGTTCATTGATCAAATCCTCACAGATCCTAGATGGCTAGGGTTTTACGGGTTTTCAAGATCAACTTTTTAAAGAGACTCGTATTTTGAAGCTTGGAAGATCAGATAAAAAAAAAATTGGACGTCGTATCCATCTTTGACGCCTCCTTTGACTGCAAGCATAGGAGAAGTTCCTCCTTATCTCTCGAGAAAAATCCTTGAAGGGTTTGAGTGAATTTTTTTTAGGAGTACAAGTCGATTTTTGAGAGAGGCATCACTAGAGGCTTGGAAAAATTCATATCTATTTTTTTTGTGGAAGCCATTTACATTTAGAGGCCTATCTCTCTAAGACACAATCAAAGGAGAGACTTCTTCTTTCTTCTTATATGAAATTCCTCCTTGGATGTCTAGCATTTCAAGAAAACATTTCTTGGAGGATTTGTGAAATTTTCTTGGAAGAATTCCATTGTAATTTAATCATAAAATTTTAAAATGATTTTCATTTTTTCTAGTTATTTAAGGAAGGGGTATCAAGCTCATTAAAGCGATTTTTTCTCGTAAACCCTCCTCTAATATCTTGTAATTTAATCATAAAATTTGAAAATAATTTTCAATTTTTTTTAGTTATTTAAGGAAGGGGTATCAAGCTCATTAAAGCCATTTTTTCTTGTAAACCCTCCTCTAAGATCTAAGTCCTCTCTTCTATCAAAGAGGGTTTTAAAATTTGTAATGTAATCAAGGAAATTTTTTCTTGAGGGAGCTTGGGGTTTCTTGCCGTTGGTATCCCTATCTTTTCATTTGGTAGGAGGGCATCTTGGATAACTAGTCTCTAGCTTGTTTTCATTTATTTTGTTAGCTTAGTCATTAGATATAATCACTAAATTGTCCCATTTTTCATTTGTTAGATTATTTATTTTTTTGCTCTAGTCGCATTGTAGTTTCTACATCTAGATCTAGATCTAATATTATTTTGTAAGTAGCTTCAAACACTTGTCTTGATCTAATTATCTTGTGCTCATTGAATAATTTCATTAGCTACTTGATTTAATTTGCTTTGGAATAACATGATCTAATTGGCATCTCTATTGAAGTTGCTTTAGCTTCTTTAACTCATTATCATTTCATTAGAGAATTTTTGAGGTCTAAAATGGGCTTCTTAAGGAATATTATAAAATAATAAAATAAGATTAGATTACCTCATCAAGTTTTACTCAAAATTCAAGTGGGAGCAGTCACTGGATGCAAAATTTGATTTTGCATCCAATGAGTACCCATGTGACACACTTTCGATGGACCCTACTACATGAAAAATGTGAAATACATGAAAAAATGTGATTGCAATCATGTTTCAATCACATTTTTTCATGTATTTCACATTTTTGGTGTAGTAGGGTCCATTGATAGTATGCAACATGGGTACTTATTTGATGAAAAATTAGATTACGCATCCAATGAGTGCTCTCGCTCAAAATTTGACTAAAATTGTAGGGAAGTTGAAAATACGAGTTGAAATAGTTTTTCATTTATTTATTTATTTTTTATTTTTTACCTTTTTACTCAAAAAAAGGTGAATCATCCCTCATGGTTGACATCATCATATTGAATTCTATTGGTTCATATAAAGTTTATTTTTTATGTACATTTTTTGTTTTGAGGCCCATTTTTTAACTAAAAATTTCTCTAATGTGATCTAGTTCGCTTTGTTTCATTGTGAGATTTTTGTTTTCTTCATTGGTCAATGGTATAATCTAACCTCATATTAATATCATAATTTGCGTTCAAAGTGCTAATTGTTAACTTGATCATATAAGTGGAATGGTATCTTGTTATTGATAAATCTTAAGACATTTTACTTTTGAAGCATCTCATTCTAATTGTATCTCACTTGAAGCAATCCATCTTTTTTATCCCATTTGCCTCTTAGATCTAGTTTGCATTCTCTAGAATTAACTTCCAAACATAAGCTTGGTTGATATACATTTAGGACAACCTTCCCTATCTGTCATTCAATTCACATATATTTGAGTTAACTTTGGAGAAAATGTCAAAATGTGTGACGTCGCAGTTCTCTTGTGGTAGAGCCCTTGTAGGAACAAAGGCACATGCATTGTACTGAAGTCCTAAGGGGGTATTGTTAATGATGCCTTAGCCTTCTCCCTTATCCTTCTTGCAACAACCTCACTCCTTACCAAGTTGGAGGAATTGAGTGGAAGTCAACCCTTAGATTAGGCATTAATTAAAATTAACCAAGAATCTCTTTTTCACACACTCACTAACAACATTCTCTCACTTCGCATTCAATTGGTTATTGTATAATTTGGATTAAGAGCTCATCATTTACTTGCAAGTTGTCATTCAATATCTTTGTACTTGTTTATTTCGAATTTATGCTCATTGTCTTTTATTGAATGTATCATATTGGAACATCTATCTTTATGTACAAGTTTTCTTCTCTTGCAAATTCTATTCTACAATCTTGTTGCTCATGTCTCTATATTGTTTATAATCAATTGTGGTTTTAGATCTTTAATGCTTGTCTAGCAACATTCTTATTCTTGTAACTTGAAGGATCAATTTTCAATCACAAGTATCATAATTTCTTATTGAGCATATTGTTTCTTGCAAGTTATCTCTAAAGGAACTGATCTCTCATACTTCATCTTGCAGGATATCTTGGTGATTTCATTGAATCTATCTTATTGATGTTTACATGCTCATAAACATTCATACTTGAAAATTAATAGCTAAATTCAAGTTATATTGAATGGTGATTGTCTTGCCTATAAACTCCTAGATCTTGTTATCCTTAACAAGTTTTACTTTAGTATCATCTTTAGGGACCATCCCCCTTGGTTTATCTAGAAGAGAACCTAAACAAAGAGAGTTGGGAATAGGCGAAAACCCATTCTCTAAGCTTTACGCCTTAAAGACCACATCTAGTGGGATTGAGGACTTTGCCCACATTAACCTATGTGTGCATCTTAGGAGACAACATTTCTTTGCACAATTTTCGAGGATAAGTCTGCCTTGGCGAGGGGTACAATTAAATTTTGGTTTGGAATTTTGGATCTCTATAATTAGATTCTTGTTTGAGTGGTGATTCCACTTGTTTCATTTCCTGCAAGACTTTCTACTAGAAGGAATCCAAGTAGCTTAGTTACTCCCACTCCTAATCTTGAAAAGGTCTTTAGAGTGTGATTAGACAGACTCTCTTCTCGTAGACTCAGTAAGAAATCATGAATGACTTATTTTCCCCCCTATAATTTTACTAACATTAATGGCTATTCACATGCCATTTTGAATAAGGCCATTGAGAAGTTGCCTTCTTTTCAAGGAAAAAATGTTATTAATGTCAATACTCATCTTAGGAATTTCAACCTTTGTGTGAGTAAATGGTGTAACAATGTTGACCATGAGGGTGTAAAGATGAGACTTTTCATTCTCTCTCTTGATGAGAATGCTCTTGATTGGTTCATAGAGTTTCTTGCTAACTCTTTCGATTCATTAAGATCTAACATTGATATCTTTAATGGAAAATATGGAGATAAAAGAGAACAAGGCGTCTTCTTAACACTATTAGCCATATAAAGTAGAATGTGTTCGCTTAAGGGGTCCTGACCCAGGCTTGAAGCTAGTTGCGCCTAGAGTGGTAGCGTGACCACAGTGATTCCAATATCCTTGATATTTTCTAGCATTTCGCAGTCTTCTTGCTTATCTGATCGCAAGGATCCTGTTGGTAAAGGAATGATCCTTAGGTCCATTGACCATTCCACTTCTGGGACACTCACGCTCACTTGAGTCAAGCTTGCTTGCACCACGCTTGCTAGTCCAACGCTCGCCTAGATCATATCGGCCTAGATTTGCAACTCGCATAGATCCTTCTAGAGACTCCCCAATGTCTGCATATATTGTTTCTCAAAGTGCGACCATAGATCTGATGTGGTATCTCTAACCTTTTCGTCGATCTCATCTAAATCATCCTCTGTGAGTACAAGAGGGTCCACTGACGAATGTTTATCATATTTCTGCTTCTTTCACGGACCTATCGTTGTCTCTTTGGTGCGCTTCTAGAATTTAAAGGGGGTGGACACTTCCTCACCTCCATCGTTTCCCTGTGCAAATAGCTCCTGCGTTGTGGTATGTGGGGAAGCCGATGCCTTGACTTCCATTGTGGCTTGCTCCTTTTTTGTATGTGTCTTGTCTGCACGCTCCTTTTCAGCACGCGCTGTCACCACAACGACCTTTTCAACAGCTTCTTTCTTTTGCTAGGTAGCCTTCTCCCGTGCGACTACCTGCTCTTTTTCTTTCCTCTTTTTCGCAGCAGAGGTTTGTGCGAAAGAGCTTTCTCCTGCTTTGCTAGTCCCAACATCCAACTGGGTAATCTGAAAATCACTTGTGAGTGATCTCAGTTAAATAATTAATGAATGAAGGTATTACAGACTCATGTGTTGGTGTGTGTCTATGTTATTTTAGGTAACAGATCGATCAGATTGCAAAATACACAGACACTGGAAAAATGGAAAATAGTAAGGGAAACACGGTGAGCAAATACAAGAACACAACATATTAATAAGGAGTTCACCTGATTCTCCAGGGCTATGTCTTTGGTCCAGCTTCAATGGTGGCCTTTTTTCGTTGTGTCTTTAAAGCAGAAATTTACAGTGAGGAGCTCAATTTGAGTCTCCTGAAACAGATAATGCTTGGTAGGGTGGTTCTTGGATTCCCCAAGCCATTAGAGTGCATAGACTTTTTCCTTACCAAGTCTTGACCTCTCTGGTCTTTAATGGGAGGAGTCCAATGTGGTACTCAATTCCTGACAAATCCTCACAAGGATTGCTTGAACCTCTCAAGCCTTCTATCTGCTCGATGCTGCCTTATGCTGCAGGTCAGCTCGGCTCTCTGTTTCTCTGCCTCTTTTTTCACTGTCTCTTCCGTCTTTTTTTTCACTGTTCCCTTCTCTGGTTCTTCCTTGTTTTGTTCTTTTCTTGTTCATGGCTTAAAGCCAATCTGTCCTTGACTATTCGCTTCCTCTTCCACCCCTTCGAATCACTTGCTGCTATTCACTTGGAGTTCCTTGCCTCTGCGTCATTGCCAATGTCTCATAGGGAAGTGGCCACTTGTCCTCTCATGAACTGCACCAGCTCCTCCTCAACGGTTTGGTACTTCGGTTACGCTGTGCAATGATTCATCCGCCAACTTAGCGGTCAAATCGGACTTCAGACTTTTATATGTTGTGGCTTAATTCCCCAGTCAAATCTGGCTTCCCATCGGGCGCAATCTCCACCGTCAAATCTGGAGCCCCCAGATCCTACGATGTTTGCTCTTATCGCGCTGTTGAATTGCTCGACCATTAGCCCACGATGAGATGCGGTTTTCTCTGTCATCCGCCGGACACACGTTGTGCAATGTATGGAATCACTCGTTCTCTGCCAAATTCGCTTACTACCCCAAAATGCCTCCGATATTCCGCCGGTTTTGGAGCACGAGACCCACCTTTCACTTTGGCACTTTTTCCTTACCGTTTCCCGGCTTCCCATGTGACCGAGTGCTCGGGGCCTTTCCTTCTTGATGGGTTTTGCCCAGCGATGCGCATCAAAAATGGCCTTTGTTTTCCAATCCGGTCTTCCTAATTGCTAGTTTGCATCCTGCGCGGTATCCATGGGCCTCGGTCAGCGTGCTTTGGCCAAGGTCCTCATCGTTCCTTGCTGGCTACAAACTTCCATTGTCCAGAGGCCTTCCTGATAGCTCTTTGTTCATAAATTTTTGAAGTATGTCTTGATTTGATAGAGTCATAGAACTTTGATAATTTTCATTGATCCAATTCGGATCACGGCCTTCCCACTGAAAAAGATTTTGGACCACCAAAATTTGGTTTTCAAGCATCGACTAAGTGAAGGTACAGTTGTCTCACTTGTCCAATCTCTATCAACTTTGCACTGCTCGACTTTGAACCCTTGAGCCCAATTCTAAGGTACTCAACATCTCCCTTGCGCATCGTCCTCACCTTCCTGTCCAAAACTGTGTCTTCCTGTAATTCATTAAGATATTTAGGTAGAAGGTCATCAATAGAAGGCAATTGACTCTGCTCTTCAGGATCCTCAATTGGTGATGGTTCAAACAATCTCAAGCAATCTGCATTTACGACTGAGTAGATGTGCAAGTAAGCTGGTAGATCAAGGTGAAAAGCATTCTCATCAATCTTCTCAAGTATCTTGAAGGGTCCATACCTGATAGGCTTTAGCTTTTTACCTTCACCTTGCATCCTATCCTTGCTGATATATAGCCAGACTTGGTCACCAACTTGGAAACTATGCTCCATCCGATGCTTGTCATGCCTTTCCTTGTACTTGTCTTGGCTCTTTTCTAGCTGTTCCTGTACTGCCTGGTGGATCTCTTGGATTTATTCAATGAACCTAGTTGCCCTGTCCACATCAATGTGTCCCTCAAGTGTGGTGTCTTTACCAAAGACAAAATCCAAAGGGGACCTTGGCGTGAAACCAAAACAGGTCTCAAAAGGAGATCTCTGTGTAGAAGAATGTTTTGCTCTGTTGTAAGCATGCTGCAAATAACATAATTGTTCATCCCAAAGCTTAGGATGCTTGCTGCAATATCCCCTGACCAACTAGATCACTGTCCTGTTGACTATTTCTGTCTGACCATCAGCTTGTGGATGAAAAGCTATACTTTTCTTCAGTTTGGTGTCCATCAGTTCCCACAGACTTGACCAAAACTTCCCCACAAATCGGGTGTCTCGATCAGATACAATGGAAGTTGGTAATACAAAATGAACCCATACATGTTCAAAAAATAGTTTTGCAGTTTGTTCAGCTGTAATCTATTTATTACAAGGTATCAGAATACACATTTTGCTGAACCTATCCACAACAACATACAAATAATCATGACCTTTCCTAGATTTAGGCAGTCCTCCAAAAAAATCCATGGAAACACTTTCCCACGGGTGAGAAGGAATTGGTAATGGAGTGTACAAGCTTAGTTTTCTATTACTGGGCTTACTTTTAGCACACATAGTACACCCTCTTACATATCTAGAAACTTTCTCGTTCATTTTTGGCCAATAACAAAATCTTTGCAGCTGTGCAATTGTTTTACTTACCCCAAAGTGACCTGATATTAGAGAAATATGTGCTTCTCGAATTATCTTTACTCTTTCAATTTGTGGAATGCATAAATTCCCACAACGGTATAAGAGTCGGTCCTTTACATGATAATCCAATTCTTCTACTCGTTTGCCTTGACTTAAAGTTGCATATACATCTTTAAAGTCTATATCTTGAGCATATTGTTCAATGTAACTCTCAT
>APFE030237440.1:129440-165319 GCA_000404065.3 Pinus taeda
GTCTCAGGTGAGTCTAATGAGATTCCTAGAATCAATGCTCTCTTTCTAAATTCTTGAGTGTACCCTTGCACACTTTGCCCTTTCAACTGTCGAAGAGTTTTCCAGCTGATCATGGCTTGCTGCATGTAGGCCAATGGATAGAACTGTTTTTTGATTGCTGAAACAAATTCACTCTAGACAAAGATAGTCTTATCATGTCTTTTCATGTCAGCTTGGGTCCTGCCTTCCCACCAAACTAAGGTAGTGCCTCCAAAGCGTAGGCTTGCTAGCTGAATCTTACTCTTGTCTAAATCGATATTTTACACTCTGCAATAAATATCAATTTGTCTAATCCAATTGTCCAACTTTTATGCATTCAACTCTCCATCATATACGGGTAAATCAAATTTTACATCTAGTTTCATGAAAGATGCTTTCTTTTTGTGTTCAGGGCTATTAGGAGGTGTGAGAAAGATTTCTTCTTTCCCTTTGCCTTTTGAGTGGTCCTTGAAGTGAGACTCATCTTCTCCTTTGTTTTGTTTAGAGCCTAATGAATCTTCATCCTTGTGTTTTCTAAAGTCCCTATACATTTCCTCTACCATGGACTTTATGGCTAGGAAAATACCTATGAATTGAGGGTCTGGCCCCATAGAACCTTCCTTTGACATTGTCTTTCGAGGATAGACTCTCCCAATTTCAGGATTAGTTTCGACTGACTCTCCTTCTCCTAATTTAAGCTTTGATCTAGTTAGCATTTAACAGCTAAATCCAACACAATCTTGTCTAACCTTAACAACCTAGAGCTCTGATACCACTTGATTTGAAAATCACTCGTGAGTGATCTCAGTTAAATAATTAATGGATGAAGGTATTACAGACTCATGTGCTGGTGTGTGTCTATGTTATTTTAGGCAATGGATTGATCAAATTTCAAAATACACAGACACTGGAAAAATGGAAAACAGTAAGGGAAACATAGTAAGCAAATACAAGAACACAACATATTAATAAGGAGTTCACCCTATTCTCTAGGGCTACGTCTCCGGTCCAACTTCAATGGTGGCCTTCTTTCATTGTGTCTTTAAAGCATAAATTTACAGTGAGGAGCTCAATTTGAGTCTCCCGAAACAAATAATGCTTGATAGGGTGGTTCTTGGATTCTCCAAGCCACTAGAGTGCACAGACTTTTTCCTTACCAAGTCTTGACCTCTTTGGTCTTTAATGGGAGGAGTCTAATGTGGTACTTAATTCCCGACAAATCCTCACAGGGATTGCTTGAACCTCTCAAGCATTTTGTCCGTTCGATGTTGCCTTATGCTGCAGGTCAGCTCAGCTCTCTGTTTCTCTGCTTCTTGCTTCACTATCTCTTCCGTCTTTTTTTTCACTATTCCCTTCTCTAGTTCTTCCTTGTTCTGTTCTCTGCCTGTTCATGGCTTAAAGCCAATCTGTCCTTGACTGTTCGCTTCCTCTTTCACCCCTTCGGATCACCTGCTTCTGCTCGCTTGGAGTTCCCTGCCCTTGTGTCATCGCCAACATCTCACAGGGAAGTGACCACTTGTCCTCTCATGAACTGCGCTAGCTCTTCCTCAACGGTTCGGTACTTCAGTTATGCTGTGCAATGATTCATCCACCAACTCAGTGGTTAAATCGGACTTCAGACTTTTATATGTCGCGGCTTAATTCCCCCGTCAAATCCGGTTTTCCATCGGGCGTAATCTCTGTCGTCAGATCTGGAGCCCCCAGATCCTACGATGTTCGCTCTTATCGCACAGTTGACTTGCTCGACCGTTAGCCCGTGATGAGAGGCGGTTTTCTCTCTCATCCGCTGGAAACGTGTTTTGTAATGTATGGAATCTCTCGTTCTCTACCAAATCCGCTTACCGCCCCAAAATGCCTCCGATATTCTGTCGATTTTGGAGCACGGGACTTGCCTTTCACTTTGGCGCTTTTTTCTTGTGGTTTCCCAGCTTCCCATGCGACCAAGCGCTCGGGGAGTTTCCTTCTTGAAGGGTTTTTCCCGATTAGCATGCATCAGAAACGACCTCCGTTTTTCGATCCGGTCTTCCTAATTGCCAGTTTGAATCCTGCGCGGTCTCCATGGGCCTCGGTCAGTGCATTTTGGCCGAGGTCCTCGTCGTTCCTTGCTGGCTACAAACTGCCACTATCCAGAGGTCTTCCTGATAACTCTTTGTTTATAAATTTTTTAAGTCTGTCATGATTTGATACAGTCATAAAACTTTGATAACTTTCATGGATCCAATTCGGATCACTGGGTAGGCTCACGCCACTCTACTGGCCATCCACCCACAACCTCCTGTACATTTGTTTTGGCCACTAAGTAAGGCATCTTGTGCCATACCTTTTGAGGGTTTCTCCTCGCGCGGATCCATACATTGTGAAAGTCTGCCTTAAATTTTGCGAAGGCTCTTAGTTGCTCGAACAAGGTGGGAGATAACCTTGGACTCTAGTTTATAGCTAGTTGGATGTCCATCTCCATGATTAACCTGAAAACCTTGGATTCTATAATCTGTTCCACATCTTTTGTTTGCCACAGAGAAGCAAACTTTGCTGCCTCTGGGAGGGTCTCATTCTATGGAGGGAACTAACTTTCCTCTGGAAGCCTCCATGCCACCAAAACGATTAGCAATAATAGCCAAGCATAGTGGAACGACTTGCTCTCCTCTTGCACCTCGTGACAATTTTCCAAAAATTCTCTATAGAGATATTGGGCCCAGTTATACTGGACCCCGTTCACACACTACGCTACTAATGAAATGATCGGCATGGGAACTTCATCAGCGCAACACTTCTACATTATTTTTCCTGCTAGGATTTGCGTTGTAAACTATATTGCCTAGTCTTTTATGGAGCGGATAAAATATCCACGCTTTTTCTTTACAAGCCCGAACTCGGTATTCATACGGTTTGCGAGTTGTTTTTCCTTGGTTTTCCCTGCAAACTCCTTCGTTGGGTCCTCTCCTTCATAGGGTAGCTTAGTAATCCGATGGATTAATAGATCTGTGATGGGGATAGGCCCACCTAGCCATAAACACCCATCATGCACTAATTCCAGCAACGAGTGCACACACACCGTATTGATGTTAGAGTGGTGAAAATGGGGTACGAATAGCATGTGAAATAGTCTCACTAGTTGAACTCCTCTAAACCATTTCATTAGTTCCAACTTTGTGACCCTTGTCTCTTCATAGTACATGCGAGACATATATTGATTTGTTGCTAAATGTGGGAATTTCTCCTGGTCGGTGAGGTCACAGTCTTCCATCTTTAATGCTGGTATGTGTGCTAAGAGCACACCCTCAAATGCAACGCCAGTAGGGAGTAGTGGCATAGAAATTGTAAATTTGTTGGAATCAGGGTCTTTGGTCACCTTCTTCTATCCTCTTCGCAGAGGAACATATGCCAGAAGCATAGTGATTGGTTCAACGTCCTCGACATCCAACTCCTCAATCCCTTGGCGGAGTTCCTCTCCTTCTAGATCTGGGGGAATAAAAGGCTGCTTTTGCTTGTCCATTTTTCCCTTCTATTGCATCTCCTGTGGATTTATTCTGGGTAATTGGCGCACTCGTTCTACGACCAGATTCTTTTTCTTTGGCTTGGAAGCAAACTACTTTGGCCTAGGCAACCTTATCACCGTAGGAACTGCTAATGTAACTTTTATGTTCGCAGCTTCTGGAGCTAGGGCATCAGACACCGTGGCCTCAGAACTCATAGGTTCAGATATCCTCTCCAAAAAAACTCAACGAAACGTATCAAAATAATGATCTAACCCTGGGTACTTGAAAAAAACCTACCAATATTCTTGGTGCATACAATAATTTCATTGACAACAAAGTGTTTCTTTGCAGACCAATAGAGCATACTTATAGCAATTTTCGGATTCAAATTAGACTGTTCCCTCCATAACTTTGTCATAAATACGCTCCAATGATTATTTTTGGGTTGGGTTGCATGACACCTTCCTCCATGGCACAATGTCCTGAGCGGAGCTTGATCTGTTGCACCCTTGTCAAGCTTCGCGCAACCTATTTGATGCCTTGTCCTCCTAGTTGGGCAATGTAGTTTATAGTCACACGCTCCCTTGCAACTACCTTGAGCACTAAGATTGTCTTGCATTCATATAGTCATTGAGCAGGGGCAGGATCCCCCGTATGCAACATCAGTCGACTCCCATTCAATTTTCCTGGAAAAGGTTCACCATTTAGCTTCACGAGATGAACTGTGCCGCCCTCTGTAATTTCCTTGAAAATATACGGTCCTAACCAATGCATTTGGAATTTACCCATAAATTTGGTGAACTTGCTATCGTATAACAACACAAAATAATTTAACTTGAAAGTGCGAAGCTTGATATGGCAATCATGCCATGATTTTTCATGTTCCTTTTGTACTTGTTGGTGGAATCCCGCCAGGAACCAGTGCTCCTCTAACTCCATTAGCTGCATGAACCGTTCCTCCAAGGCCTCGCGATCCGCCATGTCTGTCAAAGCTCCTATGTGCATACTAGGTACAATGTACTCCATAGGCATCACTGCTTCGACCTCGTAGACCAATCTGAACGACGTTTGCCTTGTCAGCTTCTTACAGGTTGTCCTATAGGCCTATAGTACTGTAGGTACGCACACATCCCAGTCATTCCATTGCACCTTACATACCTTTTTCAACGCATTCTCCAAAATTTTGTTAAAAGCTTTGACTGTCCCATTTGTCTGTTGGTGATATGGTGTGCTCTTTTGATGGTAGACCTAAAATTCATCTGTCATTACGCTAATCATTTTGTTCAGAAAGTGCGTTCCCCTATCACTCATTAATACTTTTGGGCATCCAAACCGCGTTAAGACATTCAAATAAGAACTTTGTTGCAGTAGTCGTTTTACAATCCTTCACTAGTTGTGCTTTCGCCCATCGGGTTAAATATTTTGTGGCAGTATAATGTACCGCGCGCCCTTTTTTTTCTAGGTGGCTAAATTGGCCCAATAAAATCGATCGCCCATTTCTCAAATGCCTGCAAAGATACATGAGGATGTAATGGTAGTTTGTCCCACCGTGGTGGTCTACCAATCCTTTGACATGCATCACATGCCTTCCAATATGCTTTGGAATCCTTGTGCAATGTTGGGCACCATAATCCTGCGTGAAAAATCTTATGTGTAGTTTCTTTCCTTGCATAATGGCCTCCTGCAACTCCCCCATGAGCTTCAGCGAGAATAATATAACGCTCAAATTCTGGCACATATCTCCACAATATTTTGTCTACCTCCATTTTATACAAATGTCCAACAATGACCGAAAAATCGGTTGCGAGAACGATTAGTTCTTTCTTCTGCTAAGTTGCATATCCTTCAAGCGCCATACCTATAGTTAAGAATTGAATAATGTCAGCAAAATTGTCATTTTCTACACGTATCATAAATAGTTGCGCATTCGAAAACCCTTCCTCCAAATTACTGGGTTCTTCTCCTGTTTGAATCCTTGACAGATGGTCTGGAACAACATTCAACCGATCGAGCTTCACAATAACTTCAAAATCATCTTCCCAAAATAATAACAACCACCTACAAATATTTCCCCCCAACACAAGCTTGTTGACCATGTACTTTAAGGCAGAATGATCTGTATACATCCCAAAATGCCCCCTTAACATATAATGCCTCAATTTCTACAGTGTGTAGACCATGGCCAACCCCTCGGGCTCTATCATTGAATACTTTTTTTCAGCCTTTGATAACTTCCTACTTGCGAAGGCTATATGATGGTCTAGTTTGCCTTCGCTTGCCTGTGTTAGTACTACACCCAACACAATGCAAGAAGCACCCACATGTACTTGAAACTCCTTCTTCCAATCGGGAAATACCAGGATTGGTGTAGTCACCATTTTTTCTTTTAACACATCTATGTTGCGCTGACATTCCTCATCCCAACAAAATGTTGCATACTTCTTCAACAATTTTTCCATGGACACGGTAATTTGTGCATAGGATTTAATGAATTTCTATAGTATCTAGTGTGTCCCCGCATCGCGTGCAACTTCTTGACGTTCCTATGGGCCTCCAAGTTCACAATTACAGTGATCTTTGTAGGGTCCACCATCAATCATTGCTTACACACGACATGACCTAACAAGATCCCAAAAGGAACACAGAATATAATTTTTTCCAAATTCAACGCAATCTGGTTCTTCGACATGTATCCAACATAAGGCGCAGACTTGCTACATGGCGTTCTACCAATCCAAACATGGTCCAGTCATCGAAGTATACTTCTAGAAACTTATGAATGAATTCTTTGAATGCTGCTATGACTACGCAAGAAAATATTGCAGACGCGTTCTTTAATCCAAAAGGCATAACAATGTACTAAAAGCAACGCCACTCTATCGCGAAGGTGGTTTTGCATTGATCCTCTGGTGCAATCTTAATTTGATGATAATCGGAAAACCCATCAGTAAAGGAATAGGCCTCCTGCCCTCCAACATTGTCTAACACTTCATCTGTAAATGGTGTTGGAAATGGATCATGGACACATGCATCATTTAGCTTCCGAAGGTCTACGCAGATCCTTATTTCTCCCTTTTGTTTTTTCTCTTGGACTATCATCGGGCTCACCTAATCGGACTCTTCAATAGGTTCTATAATGCCAACATCTAGCATTTTATCCAACTCTTGGTGAACCTTCTCCCTATACTTAGGATTAAGGCGATAAGCCCTCTGTTTGAAAGGCTTCGCGTCCGGCTTCAATGTGATCTACATAACATGCAAATCACCAAGTATGCCCTTTAAATATGAAAACTTAGTGGGGAAGAGATCCTAGTACTCGTGAAGTACTTCAACAACTTGGTCTACTCTAGCATTATCCCAATAATCTCCAATCTTCGCAGACTTCGGTTCTTCCTCAGTGCCAATGTTTACCTGTCTTGTTTTTAAAGGTGCAGATATGTTTGGGTTCTCTACTTGTGGTCCTTCTATTATGCAATGCCCTTCTGTTTCTGGAATATTGATATTCCTTGTGTCTTCTTCCTCCTCTGCAACGGTCACATTATAGCATTCCAATGCGTGGCACAACTAGGTGCTCCAATCAAGTTGGGTCCATTCCATAGGTTCCTTCGGCTAACCTGAAGATAACCGCTTCAATCTCTTGAAACGCTTCTTCGATGCTTTCAAACCCACCCTCGAAGCTTAAAGTCAATAAGAAACTTTCTCTCAATACATCTCATCCCGTAGTGCCGTGGCAGAGCTATGTTTCGAGATACCAATTCATGGGGATTGTATCCATGGTATGACAAAATATATGTACCCATTCTAGCTGTGGTTTCATCCCCCATGTCTTTGTCCACTTCGCTAGGTGATCGCTAGGATCATCCTTCCCACTATACTTCTCAGTCATTCTTGTATTAGCATGCCCAAATCATAACTTCATCATTAACATGTAATCCCTCCATCCAACAAAACTTTCCTTCTGCATACCCCACCATCGTGCAGGCATAACACGTAGTGCCAACTCCAATGCTTGAAAACAGTTTTCTTCTAGGACTTCACACTCAAATTCATTTAAGAACATATCTACGTCAGTTAGACCATCATAATAAGGTAGCTTTATTACCTCCGATGAAATATAACACAGTGAATTCATCATCTTATTGCATCGCAATGTAGATACTTCATGTAAGCAGTTTTTCCAATGCTCTAATTCCTTATCTAAGTCAGAAGTGCATGAACTCTCATAGTCCCATGCGATCCGTCCATCTAGCGTTGGATTGATCCAATCTTGATCTCGTATTGTTATCATGTATATTTGATCCATCTCGTCGTCACTTTCTACATAATTGCGGACGGGTTCGATATAGTGTGCTCCTTCTGCATGATCCAATGGCACTATGACCCTAAGCGACTTATTTTCAAAGGTCATTATCATCTTCTTTAAATTAATTACCCCATTCATGTCAATAGCCCGGTCGATTCCCAGGAGCGTGGGGTAGGGATTATTGTCATCAAAAATTTCTATAACTTCAAAGTCCGCTAATGTACTCACTCCTTCAATATCAACCGTCACTCCATACAATCGTCCCATGGGGACAATTTTCTGTTGATTGGCCTTTCGAAGCTGAATTGGAGACCACTGCAGTGCAAGTCTCCCCATCCTTTCCCATATCTGTTTCGGCAGAACATTCGCATCGGATCCCAGATCCAAAATTACCTGGTCCATTTTGAAATCGCCTATCTACATTGTTAGCCGCATCTCGCATCCTATTCGCGCATTATGATTACCAATATTTCTTACCACACGTTGTTTGTCAGGGATATTTTCTTTATTGGCACATTTATTTATTAATCCTTGCAGTCCTTCCACAGCCTTTCTGTTGCGCAGCAACTTCAGGCAGGTCTTCAAAAAATAGTGAGTACGGAAGGATCAACCTCTTGCATTGCACTGGTCTCTGGTGTCTTTTCCTAGCTTCCTGAGGTGGAGGCCTCAACGAAGCTCTTCTTTGCTTCCATGAATTTTTCCTTAGCACGGTTAAGGTCAAAGGCAGCTTCTTTCTTAGGAGCTTTGTGGACCCATTTGTCTTCCTCAGGCTTCTTACCTCTATTTGCATCGGTTGTCATACCACTTATTTGTACAATATTAATGCTTTGATCTTCCTCGCAGGGCTCAACCCTCATCATTTGTAAGTCGTGCATAGGTTGTTGAGGCTACGTTCTCTTCTCTTGCATTTTAGCTATTAGAACCGGACAATCTTCTATGGCATGGTCGAATTGTCTACAATATTGACAAGAAGGGTGTGTAGGATTCAGGCCTAACCTGACCACAACCTCTACCAGGTCCTCCTCCTCCTCCTCCTCCTCCTCTTTAGCCTTGAAAACCCCCGAGTGCTCCTCCCACGCCTTGATCTTGAGACCGAGTTTCTACTTGCATACGGTAAGTAGGGGTTCTTTCCATCATTAGCTCATAACTTCGACAATGGCGCTCATCATGGCCCATAGATCTACAAAAATTGCAAAATAACTACTGAGGGGTCTGTACAAACTTTTGCAGTAGGTGGAAATTATCTGTAGCATGTTTTCTTGTGACTTGACAAATATCGCACCACAACGTAGCTCTCGCGCTCATCCCAATATTAGTCTCTGGTTTTAGGAGTACAGGTCCTCCCCCTATAATATAATTCTTAAAGACCAGGAAATGATCCTTACCATGTCCATGGCTTTTACATTTTAAACACCAGATCTCAGCGTGCACCTTCGGCTGAGCTTCCCGTCCTTTCTTCAGGCTCTGCAACTCCAAGTGCAGGCCCTCTAGCTATGAATGAATATGTTGCACCCCAAGGTTCATATTCAGAATAGATGATGCGTGCAGCCTCATCGCGATCTCCAAGGCTTCTGCTTGCATTACTATCTTCTGCTGTGACAGAGGTATTCTTAAGTGCGGCAAAAGCGATGTTATAAACCATTCACGATGCTGGGTATTTGAGATTTGCATATTAGCCTACCTGATCTGGAACTTCAACCTCTGATAAAAGTCCCAAGACGTCTAATCAACTCTCATTCGTATCTCCTTAAATTCAATCACTGACTGTGCCTCTAACTTAGGCCTACCGAACTCCTTGTTTAAAGCTAGCTGGGTATCTAACAAAGACGTGTTGGGGTTATCAGTGCAATACTTAATATACCAAGTTAATGCATAGTCCTGCAAGGCTGTAACCAATTGTGTTTTCTTAATATTGTCATCAGTAACCTGTTGCATTGTCCACACAGCTCCTGCAACAAACCCAAATTGTTTTGGATCTTCATCATGTTTGCCATGTTGAATGGTGGAAGTGGAGGTGGAGGTAGAGGCGGAGGTCGGGTGGATGAATGAGATATCCTCGGAATACCCTGAGTTATTAAATGAATGACGCTTCGTGACGTAGTCAACACCGCCCCTTTGTCGTCACTTGAAGGAGGTTCAATCAATGGACTATACTCTGGACTTGATCCATCACCTCTTCTAAAGAATATTCCACTTCGCGTAGCTATGAACATTAAAGTAAGGGAATTACCCACGTTTCACATAATAACATTTTAATCCAAGTATTCAATGACTTTAAGTGCTTACCTCGTGGTCCTTTGAAGAAGCTTCGCTCCACTTCGTTATAGCTAACTAATGTGTCAACTGCAAATTCAATAACAAATCCTCCAGAATTTGATCAAGCCGATGATCGACAACCCGTGCAATCTTGTTTTCAGATGCCTCTATTTGTCGCACCGATTCTAGAGTCCACAATGTAGGACTATTGAGCTTCCACCTCCCTTGGCTGTCTGCCAATTTAGCTAACCACTCGTATAATTCGCATGGAAAAGTGCAAAAGAAAATTTGGTGTACCTCTATATACAAATATCTATTCAACCAATCTGCCTTCGACAGGCGAGGATTCCTGTTTTCTTGATCCGCAAACTCGTGAATCTTTTGATCTAACCATTTTCAATGTATTTCTTAGTTGGATTCCAATGATGTGACATCATACATCTCTTAAGAAGACCCCTGTCTAGGCAACGTAACCATTTGTTGGCTTAAGGGGTCCTGACCCAGGTTCAAAGTTAGTTGCACCAACCAACAAAACCCTACACTACTGGCTCTTTCAACAACAACCTACATAGCACAGGCCGCAATCTCACCTGAAGCAGTATTGGGGGATGCAAGAACCAAGTTTCTGCATCTGGAGACTAGTGTGATGTCTTTTAGTGCCTTAGATATGCTTCCATGCATATTTAATCTTCCGATAGAGTTATAACTCCTAATTAGGCCCTAGATACCTTCAATTCTTTGCGGGACCGACCAATTGCATTAATTATGCCCTAACAGGATATGTATGCTACTTTCACGTAACTGAACAGGCCTTCTAAGGCTTCTGAGATCTAGATCTACCGTCATGCAGACCTATCTTCCTTATCCGAAACTAACCCAAAATAGATTTAGAACTTCGCGAATATCGTTCAATCATCTTGTTAAGCATAAACATGTTCAATTAACCCAATTCGTGCAGGCAAAACACATTGAATTACAGAAACAATAATGAAAGTGACATAACAATTAAACAAATAGATGCAAGTATTTCCAACCCAAAATCAGTCTTTATTAATTAAAATCTTTCCAGTACAGACTTCAACTACCCTGTGCACTCAACTGCAAGGGTCCACGCACTCAGTTGTGGAATCTTCCAGGCCTCTACGCACTCAACTGCAGAACCTTTCCTTCGCTTACTGACAGGAATATACCTTCCTGTCTATCAAACCCTTACAACATCATTCATTCCTACATATCTCCCTTTTTCTCTTATCATTGGCTAAGACTCATCTATTTATAGTATTTCTAATAGAATACCATGGTTGCCGCTCATGGGCGAGTCTTCAAAACTGCCTATCACTTACCCAAACAAGGGGCTAAGGCCCTTGTGACTCTTGACTAGCTACACGCTCTGCATCCATATTTTGTGAAGACTTTACATTCTTTACAAAAAATGACTAAATTAATTCAATTCTACCACTGGGGACCCCATGCCAACAGAATGAAAATGAGATTGTGGAGGAATTTAATAAGAATTTTAATGATATTGTGAAAAGATTTCCTTAAGATTTTAAACTAACCCTAAATAGATTTAGAACTTTGCGAATATCATTCAATCATCTTGTTAAGCATAAACATGTTCAATTAACCCAATTCGTGTGGGAAAAACACATTGAATTACAGAAACAATAATGAAAGTGACATAACAATTAAACAGATAGATGCAAGTATTTCCAACCCAAAATCAGTCTTTATTAATCAGAATCTTTCCAGTACAGACTTCAACTACCCTGCGCACTCAGCTACAGGGGTCCACGCACTCAGTTGTGGACTCTGCCAGGCCTCTACGCACTCAACTGTAGAACCTTTCCTTCGCTTACTGACAGGAATAGACCTTCATGTCTATCAAACCCTTACAACATCATTCATTCCTACTTATCTCCCTTTTTCTCTTATCATTGGCTAAGACTCATCTATTTATAGTATTTCTAATATAATACCATGGTTGTCGCTCATGGGTGAGCCTTCAAAATTGCCTATCACTTACCCAAACAAGGGGCTAAGGCCCTTATGACTCTTGACTAGCTACACGCTCTACATCCATATTTTGCGAAGACTTTACATTCTTTACAAAAAATGACTAAATTAATTCAATTCTACCCCTGGGGACCCCATCCCAACAGAATGAAAATAAGATTGTGGAGGAATTTAATAAGAATTTTAATGATATTGTGAAAAGTTTTCCTTAAGATTTTAAAACTCGAGAAAAGTCTCTTTTGATCTACTATATTAATGCATTTGCAATCGACACTTCTTATGAGCTGAGACGCACTAAGCCTAATGATTTAAAGGTTTCTCATACTTTAGCTGAAGAGTTGGAGAAATGTAGAAAATCATTTGGAAAGTCTGATATTTCGGGATTTACTAGAGGTCATCATAAAAATGAGTCCAAAGGAAAAGGAGTTAAAGAAAATGAAATTGATCCCATTGAGGAGTTAATACAACTCATAAAGACCATGAAAGTTAACCATTCTAACTAAACGACCACCCTTCAAAATTGTTTGGTTGCAATAGAGAGGTCCTAAGGAAATAAGTTTTAGAATAATATAAGTAATGATAGATCGTAGAAGAGAGACCCTACTAATGATTAGAGGCCACCAAACTCACTTAAATCTACAAATCTTGTTGATCAAGCTCCACCTTATTGTAGACCTTGTAATGAACCCCATGATGAGGCTACTTGCCCTGTTGTGAGGAGGATCATTGAAAGTGGAATGGCGGGGACAAGTGATCAAATTAATGTTTTGGTATGGAACATCACTTGTCTATGGAGGATTGGATGGAAGTTGTGGAGAAAAGTCATAATATGAAAACGCTCTTCTTATAGCGTGAACAATTTTAACGATGAAAAGGATATGGTCACTAAGTTGTATGGTGAAATTCTTCTCCAGAACAGGTCTTGGAGATTGCAGAAGATAAGGGATTAACTCAAATTTCTCTTAGGAATTTTAATTCTGGTTTGAATATTGACTTGGGAGGTTGGATTAATAATGCAAAGATATTGGTTCCTGTGACGGAGATTTTGAGGATCCCCTCTCAGAATTCTAAGTTATTAAAATCCATTGATATCCCATGTGGAAATAATATCGAAGTTTCTTATGAGGATGCTCCAGTTATTCTTTAGAGCATGGATGAACATAGAGATAATAAAGATCATCAACCATTTTACATTACCTTGCTTGTCAATGGTTTTCGATTATACAATTTCATGTTGAATTTAGGTGCATCAACTACTGTCATAACCAAGAGGGTCATGGAACAACTTAATTTGAGAATCCCTAAACCATATCACAACATTTATGCCATGGATTCTAAGAGAAATGAAGTTCATGGTTTAATTAAAGATTTACAAGTTCATTTGTTTGCCTACCCAGATATAATGATTTTTATGGACATTATTGTGATTGATGTTCTTGATGCTTGGGGTATGTTGCTATCAAGGAAATGGGTCGCAGACTTAGGAGGGAGTATTTAGATGGATTTGTCTTGTTTTACTATTCCCTCACCTAGGGGCAGTGGTTTAGTTAGACTTGATAGAGACTTTGAAAGGAGATTTCATGTGGAAGATACAAAGATGCCCAATAATGAAATTATATATGAGAGCATTGGGAACTATTCTATCTTGTCTGATTTTGTAGTTCATGTGGATGAAAGGGCTGATGGTTTGAAAAATGGAATATGGCATATGTATTTCAATGGTGCATCTTCCATGTATGGTAAGGGTGTTCAAGTTGTTCTTAAATATCCCCTTGGTCATATTTTTCGATTTTCATATAGATTGGAATTTGAAGCAACCAACAATGTGGCTAAGTATGAAGCCCTTTTCTTGGGTCTTGAGTTGGAAAATGATTTGATGGTTAAGTTGCTTAGTGTCAAAGGGGATTATGATCTTGTCATTATGTAAGTCAAAAATAAGTTTGCTTGTAAGAATAAGAGGCTCAGGAAATATCGAAATGAAATCTAGGACACTATGGAAATTTTGATTCTCTTAATATTGAGACTATCCCTAGAGAAAATAATAACCATGTTGATGAGCTTGCAGTAGTTGCATCCACTTTGTCATTTTCTGATGGATTGGTGGATGATAAAGTTAAGATGGAAGTAATTTTTAGACCATTTGTTCATGATAATGTTGAGCATTGGAAGGTTTTGATGATGAAAGTCATGTGATTCACTTTCTAAATAATATTAAGGAATTCAAAGATTTTAAAATTGGCTACAAGGAGGAAGGATGTAATTATACGAAGTGTGAAGATATGACAAATCGCAATCCCAAGAATAGTGTAGCCTTGGAGCGACTCTTTGATAGGCATGATGCCACAAAGAGGAAAGAAGTAGAGAAGATTGATCTAGGGGAATTCATAGAAGTAATTATTGGTACATCCCATGATCTGAAGGTTGTTAAAATTGGTAAAGGTACCAGTGACGAAGAAAGGAAGAAATTAATCGACTTACTTTATGAATATAGAGATTTTTTAGCATTTTCTTATGATGAGTTAAAAGGTTATGGGGAAGATGTTATGGAGCATACCATCCCTTTAAAAGATGAAAATTTTAAGCCATTTCATTAGAAACTTAGGCAAATTAATCCTAAGTTAGCTCCCTTGGTTCAGAAAGAGCTTCAAAAGATGTTTGCAGCTATAATTATTGCACATACTCATCATTCAACATGGTGTTCAAACCTTGTGACTGTTAGGAAAAAAACATGGAATTGCTCACATTGATCATCTATGGAAAATATTTGATAGGTGCATGTTGGCTTGATTTGGGTTTACCCAGGTTCAATCTATATTGTGCACCAACAAAACCCTTGATCACTAGCCCTTTCGGCAACGACCTACAAGCAGATTGCAGTATCACCCGAAATGATTATGGGACGATGTAGAACCAAGTTTCTGCAGCCTTGAAGGACTAGGAGATGTGGTATTATTATGTTATCTTAATCGTAGTATTTATAAGTCACTTTGTTATGTTAGATTAATCACTTAAACATGCCATATAGAACCATAAACAATCATTGTGTTGAAGTAAAATGCAACTATAACAATTGCTACTCTACAATAGATAATAAGCAAATATACACATCAAAACATCAAATTAACGTGGCTCACCCCAGTGTAGGGCTACTTCTACAGGAATTGTTGTTTAATATAAAGAATCTTTGAACAACAACCAATTCTTGGCCTCTGCACTCAGCTGCAAAGCCTCTCCTTTGCTACCAAATTACAGATCACGATCATAATTCACCCATAACACTGATTTGGATAAAAACTGATCATCCTCTTCTTATTATTTTACTGTATATATACTATTACATTTTATGGTTATATCATCAAAATACCATGGTCGAAATGTCATGGACTACCTAAAACAAGCAACTATGGCCCCAAAACTATTGATCCCTTATAAAATCACATGCTTTTACAAAAAGGAGGGGCTTTGATCCACCTTGAAGCCCTTACAACACTGCGCGGTTTATCTAATTCCTCAAAATGTGTTCCATTGCGCGCTCCACCCCACAAAATGCGAAGTCCTTGCCAAAATATAGGCCAAGTTGGGTTATGCCTAATAGGCCCCCAACACTCACATGTGACTCGTCCCGAGTCACTTAACCAATTTTCCTCTGATATTAGTTGCAATGTTGTTGTAGGCGTTGTTGAATTGCTACAAAATGTCTGTGACCTGCTTCTCTTCGTTGTGCACTTCCTCCAACAATGCTTCTATTGCTGGTTCCGTAGACTTCTGCATCATTGTCGTCTCTCTAATTTGAAGCTTGTGAAGCTTCTCATCCACTACTTGGGACAGTTGGAGAGCCTCATCCTGCCATGGCTGAGTTCTCTCTGTTAGAGTCTGTTCTTCCTTCCTCATCTCCTCTATCTTCTTCTAGAGGGCATTTCCCTCATTGAGCTTTGTGAGCTTCTGTGAGATTGGTAAGGTTCTCATAGTTTCTCGAATCTCCTCCAACTGCAGCTGAATATCCTCTTGTAGTTTTTGCGCATTTGGATCTTCCTGCAACGAATTCCAAATCTGTAAGCTCTCATCCAATAACTTCCCACAATTTACCACTGTTGTGGAGATGTCGACCATTGCAGTCTTCAAGTGGCCTCCCTCTACTCTCGCACTTCCTTTGGTGTGGTTGGTTGTGGCTTCATCTATAGCTCATTGATCTTGATCTCATATGTAAATTGCATGTCTGTGATCTTATCCTTGTATCATTTTACTACAAGGCTGATCTTCATGACCTTGTCCTCCATTGGTTCCTCTTCTTATACATCAATGTTTGTAACCTCATGACATGTTGCTTCAACCACCTCCTTCAGCTTCTGCTGCTATTGTACTGCCTGATCCTCTCATAGATCACCTGGTCGAGCTTCTGCTTCAGCGAAGCTTGTTCTCTCTCTACATGAATGTTTAACTACGAAGTAAGTTGTTCATGTTGCTTCATCTCATCTATGATCTCTAGGTGCAGCTTGTGTAATCTCTGAAGTGGCACTATTGCAATGTTCATCTTCACGTACTTCCACTCTTTGGTCTGCCACTGTACCTCGACAGAGTCAAACATCAGGGCTCCAACAAGTATTGGTGCTATTTGTGCCCTAAGTGTAGGCTCTATTGTCTTTCCTCTCCAAGCTTCTCCTCTGCTTGAACTAGCTGCCTGATTGTTTGTGCCAATGACTTGAGTTCTGCAATGCGCTCTGTGACACCTGTTAGAAGTGCGGCGTAGCGATCCTCCATGATTTTGTTGTTGCTTCCTAAATTATATCCCCAATCTGGTCCAAGTCCCCATCAGTGAGGACCAATGGCGTTATGTCCTTTGTCTTGTCTGCCTTCTGCTTCTTTTTTCTTCTTGTGGAAACTTTGACGCGTGCCTTTCTCTTCTTTGTGACAGTTGGGTCTGTCTCTATCTTTTCAGACTCTCTGTTCTACTCATTACCTCTAGGAGGATCCTGGAGACCCTCGTTGTATTGTTCCTGTTGTTCTAATTCTTGCTCATTTGTATCCTTCCCACTCGCTTCCCTGAGCTGCGTCATGTCCTCCTCTATCGGAGTATCCTCTGTCTATGTCTTCATCGTAGTGATCCACTCCGTAGGCCACTGCTGTATCTGTGCTAGGAGACTGCCTTCTATCACTAAATTTGGCAGGGGATGCCATGTCTTCCTTGTGTCCCTGCGAGCCTTATGTAAATTTTGTGAAAGTCAGCCTTAAACTTCGCGATAGAGCTATACTGCTCATATAGGCTCGGTGAAAGGCGAGAGTGTTGGTTCACCAACATGTGCAAGTCCATATGGTATAAAACAAAAAAACATTTTGTTATCATGTGCTCGCTCCAAATCAATGGTATACCATAGCGAAGCATATCGCACAGCTTCACAAACATCCGAGGCTAGCGGAGGGAACTGTGAATCTTTGAGCTCTCTCCATGCAAACATCGCAATTATCATAATTAACCAAACGTAGTGAAATGAAGTATCTTTCTCCTAAGCCTTGTAGCAGTCGTCCAGAAACTCTTGGCATAGATGTGTGGCCCAGTTGTACTGAACCCCATTAGTGCACTGCGCAGCTAATGAAACCATCAGTGCAGGGACTTCATTAGTTCGACACTTCCTTGTGATTTTTCCAACCAATATATGTGCTACGAAGCGAACTCCCTGGTCATTGATCGAGTTGATATCATAACCTCGCTTCCCTTTCATCAGTCCAAACCTCTTCTTCATGTTGTCTGCTATGGCTCTATCCAGATGTTTCCCAACAAACTCCTCTGCGGGGCTCAACCCTTGATAAGGTAGCCTTGTGATTCTCCATATTAACATTGGGTTGATAAGGATCCTCTTCCCCATCCATAGGCATCCATCGTGCACTAGCGTGAGCAGTGGTCTCACATAAACTGTGCTTCCTAGATTTCTGCCAAAGTGCAGCACATTCAACATATTCAACAAGCCCGACTGCACCAATCCAGTCACCCACTGCTGCGGTTCTAACCTTGTCACACCACTCTTAGGGTAGTGCACTTGTTTTAAGTATTGTCTGGTGCAAACTGTGGATATTCTTTCTGTGATTGAAATTATTGTCCGCGAACTTTAGCTGTGGAACCTTTCCAAGGTTTTCTCTAATAAATCGCATTGACTCCGGAAATAAAGGTGTGAAGGTGCCATACTTCACGTCCTTCGACTCTGTCACTAGTTTTACATCTAGTTTTCTTGGTGGAATATACGGTGGGAAAGGCAATGGAAATGTTTCACCATCTATTTCCATTCGCACTTGCTCTGCTTCTTCCTCACTATATCTCACATGTTAGGGCTCTTTCTATGGCTCAACAAGTCTCTTTTCTTGTTTCTTCTTCATTCTCTCCTTTCTGGTCATTTTCGTTTGAGGATATCTTTGTTGCACGCATCCAGGTTGTGGTGATGTTGTTACGGCCATATTAAATGATGATTCCATGACTCCAGCTAAGCCCTTCTCACTAAATAGAAAAATAAAATCCTCAAATGTCACACGATAGCGAAAATTTCTGCAACTTCTTCGTAATAGCAATATTCGAACTTTGATGACAACAAAGTGCCAAATTTGAGTGGGATCCAACATTTTATAACAAATATGAATTTCTAACCCCATCATTAGCTCATATTGTGTTCATTAATTGCATATCTATCGCTAGATCCACTCAATTTGTCCTCATAAATGCATCTTTCCACGTGTTTCAATGACAATTTCCTTTTTAACAGTCATATTTTCCCGGCGAACCTCGACGCATCCCATATTGTAGTGAAGCAACCCCTCTTATGTCGAGGCTCCTATGAATTTTTGACATAATCCAATGTAGCGAAGTAAATTCTTGCGTCAAAGATCTCTTTGTAGTGTAGTTTATAGTCCAATGCTCACTTTCAACTACAAGTGGCGCTAAGACTTTTCTCCTTTCTTTAGAGTGAAGCTGTAGAGGTAGGGTTGTTCTTCTACAACTTCAACCTGTTGCCATTTACTCTTCCTTGAACCAATTCTCCATTTAAATTTGCTAATTGAACTATAGATCCATTGATAATATGCTTGTTAATGTATGGGCCCAACCAATTCATCTCGAATTTTCCTGAAAATTTTACAAACTTACTGTCGTAAATGAGAACAAGGTGTCATACCTGGAACTTCTTCTTCTTAATATGTTTGTCATGCCAGGCCTTTTATCTTTCTTTCTGTACCTGCTATAAATCTATCTTCCTCCAAAGCAAGCAACTACGACATTCTTTCCTCCATTATAGCAGGGTCTTCCATATCTATAAAAGCTGCAATCCTCAAACTAGACACGATGTACTCCATGGGCATCACAACTTCTTGCCCATAAAATAACCTGAAGTGTGTCTGACTTGTCAACTTTTTACATGTGGTCTTATAAGCCCATAACACTGCTGGAATTCTATGGGTCCCAGTCATCTCTATTCACATTACATACCTTAATAAGTGCATTCTCCAAAATCTTATTAAATTCTTCTACTATTCCATTGGCTTAAGGGTGATAAGGGGTACTCTTCTAATGATAAAACTAGAACTCCTTAGTCAATGCTTCAATAGTATTATATAGGAAGTGTGAACCTTGGTCACTCATCAAAATCTCTGGACATCCAAAGCTAGACAATATGTACTAAAAAAAAAACTTCACAACAGTCTTTGCATTGCAATCCCTTACTGGTTGTGCTTCAACCCATCTTGTCAAGTAATTCGTCGTTGCAATTATGTACCTTGCACTAGTCCTCTTTCTAGATGGGTTGATGGGTCCAAAAAAATCACTGGAAAACTTATCAAAGACATGCAATGTAACCTGTGGTATGAACAACATCTCATTTCTTCTGGAAGGGTTCCCTATTCTTTGTCACATATCACATGCTCGACAATACTCCTTTGCATCTTTATGTAGTGTAGGCCACCACAATCCTACTCTCAAAATCTTATGCATAATAGATTTTCCTGCATATTGTCCACCAGCTGCGCCCCCATGAGCCTATGCTAAAATCATCTGTCTTTCATGTTCAAGAACATATTTGCGCAGTATCTCATCTGGTCCCATCTTATATCATTATCTTGCTATTACTGAAAAATCAGCTGCCTTAACCACTAATTCTTTCTTTTGTCGTGTAGAATACTTTGAAGGAGTCATTCTTGTGGTAAAAAACTAAATGATATCTATGAAATTGTCATTTGCCACTCTGATTGCAAATAACTACGCATCAGGGAGATTATCCTTTATGCTAGTTGGTTCTTCCCCCATTTCTAGTCTTCACCGATGGTCAAGTCCTGCATTTAGTCTCGATGGTTTAACAATGATCTCAAACTCATATTCCTGGAATAACATTAACCACATGCAAATATTTCCTCCTAAGATAGGATTAATAACCAAATACTTCAGTGCAAAATGGTCTGTAAACATTTTAAAGTGTGACCCCAACAAATAGTGTCTAAACTTCTACAAAGCATACACCATGGCCAATCCTTCCCTTTCTGTAGTGGTGTAATTCTTTTATGCTTTCGATAACTTTCTACTTGCAAAAGCTATAGAATGATCAATTTCTTCTTCACTGGGTTGTGCCAGTACCACTCCCAAAGCTATACAAGAGGCATCCACATGGACATGGAATTCCTTATTCCAATCAGGGAACACTAGTATAAGCACAACTACCATTTTTATTTCAATATGTCAAGGCTCTTTTGACATTCTTCATTCCACTGAAAAGTTACATCCTTCTTTAACAATTTCTCCATAAGCGCAATGATCTAAACATACCCCTTGATGAACTTCCTATAATACCTAGTATGTCACAATGATAGCAATCTTAGTCGGGACCACCATTAGTCTTTACATACAGACAATATGTGTTATGAAACCAGCTCAAGAAAAGATAGAAAAGATAGATCAACGCCTTAGAATTTAGCCTCTTCGAGGGGGCAACCTCCTTTACATTACATAAATGAACAATTCTTGGATGATACAAATGAAAAGACCTCCTTTCTATATATAGGAGTCTAAGGGGTCATAACATAATCAGAGCCGACATAACAATAATAATGTAAGGGCACAATAATAATAATAGTGGGCTTCTATGGGGCACAATAGTAATAATATGGGCACTACATGGGTACATCAATATAATAAGTGGGTTGTACTAATAACAATAAGGGGTTACACTAGTAGTCTAGGGGCCTAACATGCCCCTCTTCAAAAAGTGTTGTCCTCAACGCTTGAGTAGTTCTTGATGCTTATGTATAAAATTCTTGTCGTCCCATGTGGAATCTTCTGCTAGTAAGTACTTCCACCTGATGAGATACGTTGAAATTGATCGATTTCTTAGTTGCTCCATATGAGGATTCGGTGCATCCTGTAACCTGACTCTAGAAGTAGCATCTGCATTTGCCAGGCGTGCATTTTGTGATTGTATCCATGCCTGCACTGTGGCATCATCTCGTTTTATAGATGGCCCTGCTGATGAAACTGATGAATGCACCAACACTGGGGTATTTGCAGACAGATTAGAACCTCTTTGATGTAATGCTAGCATCTTGCCATGCAGTAAATTAGCTAAACCATTTAAGTCCTGCTTAGCATGTTCTTGACTACTTGCGACTTGATTTCCCTGCAAAACTCTCGATCCAGCTTGATAGTTGCATAGAGAAGAGCTTACTGTGGTGACTGCAATATTTGTACCAGGAGAACTACACCTGCGTTTTGATGCATCACTTGCTTTTCTGGCAACACCACGCGCATCACTGTCATTTGTCATATTTTCATATTTCCTTACCTGAAGACTGGTAATGGACCTTGAACCATCAGCCTGCTTTAATGAGGCCCCATGCATGAGTGTGCTATTTCTTGAGACCATTTCAAGTAATCTGGACTGTGTTACTTCTGAACCAAATTTTGTACCTGTAAGGGCTAGGTCACTGGATGTGGTAACAGTTAAACCTGACCTTATGGAGCCCTTTTTTACTTCCAGAGAAGGCAAACTAGCTCTTCCATCACCACTAGAATTTAATGTGCCATGCCCAATCACTTCAGATTGAGGATTACGAATAGATTGGCAATTATCTATCCCTTGACATATTGCAGAATTTGAAACCAACTGTCTTGCTGACAAAGCCGTTGTAGCTGATGTAACAGTCCTGCCTTCAAAAATTAAGTTCTTTGGAAGCCCTTCATCTCTTAGTCTGGGATTATCTTCAGCGTTATTTGATTTAATCTTGGTTTCACCTGGAAGAATTGGCGAGGTAGTGGAAGAGGACACTAATGCCACAGATATTCTTTCATGTGACAATAAAGCACGAGGAGGAGCCTCATAATCACCGACCCATCCAGGGCCAAATGAGACACCTGGGGGCAGAGCTCTCCTTATCTTCTGAGCTGCAATCTTCCAGGCAACTGGTCCAAGGTTTGCAACAAACCGAGCAAGACTTCTTGCATAAGCATGCTCTGACCGAATTCCAACAGGGATTAGCTGCTTTGACTCCCCATCTAGAATAGTAAGTATTGAGTCATTTCCATTCTCTAGTTGGTTAAATGGCCTGTAAGTAGCACGATGGTTTTCTTCCAACTGCAGTGGCCGCCTTCCATTTCTCCAAACCGGTTGCTTAAGAGCAGACACTGAATGTTCTTCTGCTTTCTCAAAATTGCTTTCAGCCAAGAATCCCATACCATCTAAATTTCCAAATAGATTTCCAGGCTTTTCAGCCTTCCATATCTTGGTGCTATCCTTTTTCTTCTTGATATGTCCTTCTATCTCTAGAGTTTTAGGAGTGTTAATTTCTTCCAATCCTTTACAAGATATGGTCGGATTCATTTCTTGACACTCAATGTGATCTTTCACTTCTTGAACATTTTTCTTCTTGATATGTCCTTCTATCTTGATAGTTTGAGTGGTAGTTTTGACCAATGAATTACAAGATATGGTTAGATTCATTTCGTCTTTCTCGATGTGATCTTTCACTTCTTGCACATTTTTCTTCTTGATATGTCCTTCTATCTTGAGAGTTTGAGGAGTGGTAATTCTTGCCAATGCTTTACAAGATATGGTCTGATTCATTTCTTCTTTCTCTGGGACGGGGTCCTTGCGTATATCCTCTTCTTTTGATGTTTCTTGATCCTTTTCATCCTCCTCTTCATATTCTATGTAAAATAATTTCTTCTCAACACACCTATGACCTTTAGTGCATTTTCTATCACAATTGTAACAAAGCCCTTTTTCTCTTTTTTCTTCCAATTGTTGTGATGTAACCCTTGTAGGTTGTGGAAGGCTAGGAGAAACAACACTTCCATCCTTATAGAGTTGAGGGGTATGCTTCTTGGTTTCCATAATTTTTCTTTCCACTATGTCACAAAACCCTGTTACTCTTTCCAATTGTCGTGGTCTTACTCTAAAGAAGGTGTTGCTCTTTGTATGCTCATAATGTGCTATAATTTCCTCCATGAAAATTGACCACGTAACAAGTTGTTTACGAGAACAAAGCACTTCATACCATAAAAAATGATCTGGTTCTAAATATGACGATGCAATACATACCTTTTGTAACAGTGGTACACCATGTAGATAAAAATATTCCTCCATCTGAAGTATCCAATTTACGGGATCCTTCCCATCAAACTTCCTCATCTTGCCTTTTCTTGATTTTAGGATATCGATCTTGAAATGACTGTACCTCTATACTTTTGGATCTTTAGGTTCTAGAATTGTGACCTGTAGTAGCCCTTTGCGTCCTCTTTCTAATGCCACCAGTCTGATCCAAATTGGATTCTCTAAGAAAGAGTTATGCACAATCTCCCAAGATGACCTGATTATAGACCTTTCCAGAAGAGCGAACTTGTATGAAGTGCCACATGTCACTATTTCGACCTTTGGCACTAAAAAATATATACAAAAAACTACAGTATGTCCTCTTTCTGTACCTTCTTACAAAATTTCAATCCGATGCTCAGAGAGAAAGTTATGACGATTTTCCCGAGGTCACCTGTCTGGAATGTAATTCAGGAATCTGCAAAAAGACTAACTTCCTCAGATAATATGTCTGCAAATATAGCGCAAAAGCTCTGAATTTTGGACCCAAGGTTCAACACGGTGTCTTATGATATGGGTTTTTTTTTTAGCTTCTGCAACGTCGCAGAAAAAATTTTATAGCAAAAATACCACGATGACCTATTTGGAGCAGCGAAACCCTAGAATCCAAAGCTCTGATACCAAATGTTATGAAACCAACTCAAGAAAAGATAGAAAGGATAGATCAACACCTTAGAATTCAGCCTCCTCGAGGGGTCAACCTCCTTTAAATTACATAAATGAACAATTATTGGATGATACAAATGAAAATACCTCCTTTCTATATATACGAGTCTAAGTGGTCATAACATAATCAGAGCCGAGATAACAATAATAATGTAAGGGCACAATAATAACAATAGTGGGCTTCTATTGGGCATAATAGTAATAATAGTGGGCTTATATGGGGCACTACATGGGTACTTCAATATAATAAGTGGGTTGTACTAATAACAATAAGGGGTTACACTAGTAGTATAGGGGCCTACCAATCTGCTTCATTGTTTATACACCTTTAAATCAGGTTAAAATGACAAATGTCTCTAACACTATGTTGTTTATTAGCTCAACATTTCTTGCTAATTGACAATGTATAGTTATCTGTATGTTTATCAGTATCCATTCAGAAGCATGCATCATACTATTCTACTCATAAATTAGTGAAGGATCATCATTAATAATAAATCATTTCCATACTTCCTACTTACAGTAGATAGGTCATTCACTATTGTTATTTTATATCTATTTACAGCGAACATTTAAATTACTCTACTGATAATGATTACCATGTTAGTATCACTTATCTGTCTTTCATTATGCACACATTAAATAATTGGAAGATCTCTCCACACAGCCTCAGAACTGGAAATAATGTCCAAATTCCCCCTTCGAGCCCTTCCACTTCTGCTAATCAGGAACAACTCGGTACCTTGGGACAGTTCAGTACCTTGGGTGTCAGGACTTTGTCCAACCTCAAGTACCGTACCTCAGAGCTTATTTCCTCAACTTTATTTCACACAGGTTATGTTCGCCATCTCAAGGAAGAATGCAACAATGTTCTGTTTTCCCTTCCAAACCCCCCAGGGTTTTTCCCTCTTTTTCGTCTTAAGGAAAAAGGGTGAAGGAAGAGTTGTAACTATTCTCATAATTTTGTTCAACTATTTCTTTGATTTTTTAACAATCTGGTCCAAAATCTTTTAATTAATAATTAACAATATTTTCTTCGGCTATTTAAGCCCAATAGTTTAAATATTTAAATAACATAAATGAAATCAAACTTGGTAAAAACAACTCATTATGTTTTTCTCTATGTTACAGCTCCCTCCCATTAAGAGGAAAACCATACCTAGTTTTATTTTTCTATGTAAATAGTGCAGCATAAGCTTCTAGCATGGCCTCTTCTTCTTCCCAGGTAGCCTCATCTGGGCCAAAGTGCTTCCACTGCGCTTTAACCTGGATGATGTCTCGGCTCTGCAAGGTGGATTCTCTTCGATCGAGGATACGAAGAGGTTCTACCATAAATTATCCCTTTGGTTCTACCTACACATTCATAATATGTTGTCAAAACATTCCAAAACAATGATATTTTAATCATATTGCTTGTTTTTATCATTACCTGAATACTTTCCCAGTTAATAACACATTGAGGGTCATAATATACCTTTTTAACAAAGACACATGAAAGACATTGTGTACTCAGAAGTGGCCTAGTAGTGCTAGTTTATATGCCATGGGCCCAATCCGTTCAAAAATTTGGAAAGGCCCACAGTATCATGGTGCTAATTTTGCACAACCTTTCCATTGTAAGGTGCTCTTCCAAGGTTTCACCTTTAGATACACGTGCTCACTCAACTAGATTTCTTTATGAGTTCTCTTCTTGTCTGCATACACTTTTTGTCTGTCTTTTGCTGCCTTTATGTTCTGTCAAACCTTCTTAGTAGTAGATTCCATTTCTGTTATCATGTCGGGACCCAATGCTAATTTATGCTCCGAACTATTCCAATCTTTGGGTACCTAACACTTTATTCAATATAGTACTTCGAAAGGACTCATACCTAAAGATTCATGATGCCCATTATTGTAGGCGAATTCTACCAAATGGAGGTAATCTTCCCACTTTTATGTTTGTTGCATTACAAACATTTGAAACATATCCTCCTGCACTTGATTTACTTTCTCTATTTGATGATCTGTCTGCGGATGGTAAATAGTACTGAAATGGATTTGGGTACCTAGTCCTACAAAGAGAGATTTACAAAAAGCATATGTAAATTTTACATCCCTATCGGAGATCACCACTCAGGGTATCCTGTGTAGGCGAAAGATTTCTCTCATAAATATGTTTGCAATCTCTACCATTTTATAGGTGGATTTTACAGGAATGAAATGAGAAGTCTTGCTCAACTTGTCTACGACCACCATGATTAAGTCATGTTGCTTTCTGGTACGAGGTAACCCCGTAATAAAATCTAGAGTGATGGTCTCCCATTTCCATTTTGGAATGGGTAGTAGTTGCAACAAACCCGCAAGATGGTGTTCTAATTTCACCAATTGGCACTCTAAGCACTTGGATAAATATTCAGCCACATATTTTCATAAACTAGGCTAGAAATAACTCTTCTTAATGGTAGAATACAATTTCTGGTATCCTAGGTGGGCAGCATAAGGTTTCCTATGAAACTCATCTAATAACATCTTCTTCATGGAAATCTAGTTAGGAATGTAAGTTCGATTTCTCAAATGTTAACATTTTATCAGAATTAATTGCATAGTCACATTGCCTCCCTCTTTCGTGGGCTTCTGAAGCTTGCTGCCCTAGGAATGCATATTCTAGATCCTTGAGGGAGGCTTCTCGAATAACCTCTCGTAGGTGACATTTTGCTTGACCGAAATGTACTTCATAGATGCAATGTAATTTTCTACTTAAAGCATCAGCCACTTGATTTTCTTTCCTTTGATGTGTTTCAAGTCAAAATCAAATTTGCTCAAGAACACAGTCCACCTGGCCTGGCATGCATTTAAATTAGATTGACTAAATAAATTTGTCAAACTCCTATGGTTAGTTAAAAACAAAAAATTCTTCCTCAAAAGGTAGTACCGCCACATCTTTAGTGCATGCACTACCGTGGTCAACTCCAAATCATAGGTTGAGTAGCATTGTTCATAATCCTTCAGTTTTCATGACTCATAAGCAGTGACCTTTCCTTCCTGAGTTAGTACTCCACTGATGCCTTCTTTGCTTGCATCGGTACATACTACAAAGGATTTTTCCGGATATGCTACCCTTTGCACCAGAGTAGTTGCAAGCAGTTGCTTTGGCCGCTCAAAACTTTGTTGGCATTCTGCTATCCAGTGGAAAGCTCGTCCCTTTTTCTGAAGAGAAATCATTGGGAAAGCTATTTTTGAAAAATCCTTAATAAATCGGCGGTAATACCCTACCAAGCCTAAGAGGGATCTTATGTTGGCCACATTCTTCGGTGCAGTCCATTCCATAATAGTTTTATTTTTTTGTGGATCCATTGCTATCCCTTCTACTGATATAACATGGCCTAGGTACTAGATTTGATCTTTTTAAAATAACACTTGTTAAACTTTGCATACAACTAGTTTTCTCCCAAAATCTGCAATACCGTTCTCAAGTGTTGTTCATGTTCCACTTGATTTATAGAGTATATTAATATATCGTCTATAAAAATAAATTTGAATTTATCTAGAAAGGGTTGGAAAATAATGTGCATTAGGCTCATGAATGTGGCTAGTGAATTGGTAATGCCAAAAGGCAGTACCACGAACTCGTAATGTCCATAACGAGTTCAAATTACAGTTTTATAGATGTTTTCATCCTTTATTTTGATTTGGTGGTATTCATAACTTTAATTGATTTTCAATAACACACTAGCTCCCTGTACTTGGTCAAATAAGTCATCTATGTGAGGTACCGAATATTTTTTCTTAATGGTAAGCTTATTCAGCTAACAATAGTCAATGCATAATCGTAGGGTCCCGTCCTTTTTGCATACAAATAGCACTGGGGCTCCCCAAGGATACACACTTGGGCATATATATCCATTATCTAACAGCTCCTGCAGCTGAATTTTAAGTTTAGTCAATTCTGGAAAGCTCATACGATAAGGGGCTTTCGTAATAGGGGTTACTCCGGGCACTAGTTCAATTGTAAAATCGATGTCTTGCCTTGGCGGTAGTCTTGGAATAGATTCAGGGAATACATCTAAGAAATACTAGATTATAGGCATATTCTCCAAAGAAGTCATTTTAATTTTATCTTTGTTGTACCCCACTTGGGCAGCATAAATCTGGCACCCTTTTCTTAGACACTATCGAAGATGATTAGGTGTAATAGGGTGCAACTTGATATTTTTCTTAATTCCCTAAATTTTCTTCCGTTGTCCTGACTTGGTAAGATAACTTATGGACTTTTCTTTGCAATCTACTAGGGACCAATGAGCTTCTAACCAGTCCATCCGTATTGACACATCATATGAGCCTAGGGGAAGAATATTCAGATTGACCCGGATAGGCTGTCCTGAAACTATTATAGGGAAGTTTTCCATTTTAGCTGACACCTTTCTTTTGGTCCGAGTAGCTAGTTGAACTAGCCATGACTGTTTATATTTACTGATTTCAAGTTGACATATTTCTACCACTTTAGGACTAATGTAACTCACACTAGTGCTTGGATCAAATAAATCAAAAATAGATTGATCAACAATCATACCTTCACATTAAATCATGGTGGGCTGATATTCCACCTGATGATCGTCCAAGGCAACATTAATCTTGGGCATGCTCCTTGCGATATCCCCTACCGTAGAGGCTTCTTGCATGTTAGGAAGTTGCTCAGTCCAAGTTTTGTGTAGGCAGTTTTTGTAATAATGCGCTTCCCCGCATCCCCAACATTGTAGTGGCAATTTTGATGGTTGTTTAGTAATAGTTCTGATAATTCCTCGAGGTTGTCTATTCTTAGTGAATGCCTGATTTATGGGTGGGTTTCTAGCAAACCTTCTGAAAGTCCTTTGCTGATTGTTTCTTTCATGTATGGTTTTCTGATGTCTCTTTGGTGGAAAATTCCTCATTTTAATGGCAACAACTCCTTTAGATCCCTGATTTTTATACTTCATCTACTGGTAACAGATGCGAGCCTTCCAGATTGCATTGTCCATGGTTATGGGATAGTTGAATTATAATTTTTCTTTCATGAAGTTGGGAAAGCTTCTAATAAACCATTGGGTCTTAGCTTTTTCTTCTTGCATATATGGGACGTACTGCAATAGAGAAGTAAAGCGTGCTACATATTCATCCATGGTTAAGGTTCTGAGCCTTAACTCATGGAACTATTTTTCTTTTCATCATAATAATGTTCTCTTAAATATTTATCTTTAAAGTGTTTCTAGAATTCTTGCCATGTTACTTGTTCTTCATCAATCTTTGTTATGGTTTTAATTTCTTCCCACCAGAGGGTGGCTTTTCCTCATAATCAGTAAACTGCAAGCCTTGCTTTAATTTTTTCAGTATATTCATAAATCTGGAAGTATTTACCCATGTCTGTCAGCCAAGCTTCCTTTGCTTCTTCTGACTCTCCTTCGAACAGTGAGCCTCTGATTTTTTTGAGCTCACCTTGTAATTATATCTTTGGCCTTTTTGTCTTTCTTTGGTGAAAAACATTATCTAAATGCCCTCCATCTTCTTCTTTGTGACCTTCTAGGAATTTTGCATGATCCTCCTCATTATGAGCAATTGGGGTCTTTTCTCTATTTTGTGTACTGGGATCTCGTCCTCTCTGATTTTGCCGATCTGAAAAACTTTTAAGAATATTCTCTTGCTCCTGTCTTAATTGTTCATTTTCCATTCTGAGATTCATCATCTCTGCACAAACTTGTTGTACTGTCTCACGTAATATAGCATTACCATGTCTGAATTCTTCTCCTATTTTCACCCATATTTCTAGGCTAGCCTCTACATAAGGCACCTCTAGCTTGCTCGACGATCTGGGGCTCCTATGCATTTTATCCTTGATGCTAATTCACCTTCTGTGTTCATAATCAACCAAAACTTAGTTGATTTTATTTCATATCTATATAGGAACATCACAACTTAATTCATTGTTAGAAAAACCCAGAGTTCTTAGTATGTGAGCTTGGGCTCTTATTCCATTTGTAACATCCTACCTATATATATATATATATATATATATATATATATATATATATATATATATATATATATATATATATATATATATATAATTAATTAATTGTTTACTTACTAAGCATTACCATTATGATACTAATATCATGTCTTCCCATTGGTCCGTCGCATCGTTGACTCATATGATTGCTGCGTTAATAACTTTGGTTTGAATTTTTTATTTGGGTTGGAAGTTGAACTGTGGGGTCAATATGGGTTCACCACGTTGGCAGCTTAGTTGAACATTCCGCAACTGCCTATATTGTTCCTGCGCTCCTGCATCGGTCTTGGGTAGGCTACCCTCCATTAATGCTAAAGGGTTCTGAGGTGTCCTCCTGCGTGGATTATACGTGTTTGTCCTCGGAACCTGTGATGGTGTTAATGCTCTCACCTACCTTACCGTGGAAGAATCTCGAGACTGCTTTAGCTGCCTGCCTGTCATTCCATTGACAATGATCAATGGCCTTGATTGCTCGAGCCTAGCTGGAGAGTTTATCAACTGTATTAGTGGAAGGAATAGTTCATTTGGTTATTCCTTTTCTCGGCGCTCTGCTCTATTATGGAAATCCTATGCAAATATGCGGCCATTCCACCTCTGAGGCTCCAGGTGTCATCCTCGCTCCCATTCAATTCACATTGTGTTGTTAATGTATTTTTTCCCACCGAGGGTGGGTTATGATAGATTTGGAGGTTTCTTGATGGGTTATTGGCATTTTGGAACAAGAATGGAGAACTTGAACTGGTCTTTGGTAGTCTTGAGGAAAGAAACATTGCTTCGACATTCCAAGGTAACCACTGTTGTGCTGTTGATAATGTCGTTTGAGTCTTCTGCATTTATTTTCTATTCCTTCTTCATTGAGGTGGCCTAGTTCCATACAGGCCTAATCGTGGCTCCAAAGGTTACCCAACTCATGCACAGGTAAGCCATACTATATTCCAGAGTTGGTCATTACTGTCAAGTTATTACAGAGGTGGTGTCTCTCTCATAGTTGCTTGTTGTGTAGGTATGGCTTCTGGGTCTCGTTCGAAACCCTTGCTTTTTTTTGCATGGCCGAAGGTGACTCCTTTTCTAATCTTCACTCCTTCCTATACTCTCCACGTGTGTTGGAAACCTCATCTATGTGTACTATTTTAGAGAACCACTTTCTGTAACAGAGAGTTTAAGAGCTGTAATATTTGATGTTGCGGCTACGGAATGTATGTGCTGTTGATTTTGAATTGAAGTAATAATTCAAATCTTGGGTTTATTTTTTTCTTATATGAGCCACCCAATAGTTGTTGTAGCTCAATTCTCTTCCTACATGTTCTCTTCGAGCACATGATAGAACTTATTTATGAATTTTGTGTAATGTTTTGTTGAACTGGACTGAATTCGACAGAATACAGTTATATCAAGCTTGTTAATGAATTTTGGGTCTTTATTAATGTGAATTCCAGTTGCGCAATAGCCAATTGTTGATCTTTTAAATTTGGTTGATTACAAAAGGTTATTTGATTTGATGACTTTCACATCTTATTGCAGGTTATGTATTGTTTAGATACTCTCTCTCTCTCTCTCTCTCTCTCTCTCTCTCTCTCTCTCTATATATATATATATATATATATATAGATATATATAAGAATTCATGGGTTTTGGTTTAAAGAACCATGGTACATGGCTCTGGATGGCTTCTTTTCGACCCATCTCACGCTACGAACCCTAGGTGTATATGAAATGTAACGTAAATGTAAACTTAATCGAAAGCATAGAGAAACGATTATGTGTTGACTTCTCTCTAGAGTTTGAGGGAAGATTTTATGTGTATGATGGAGGTGTGATATTTACACATGTATATTGCTACATAAACATGTCTACAGTTCATACCTTTTATTTATTTATATTCTTGCAGGAAACTAATAGGCATTTTCTTTACCATTTATACACCTATACGTTATCACGTTAAATTGAAAATTGTCTATAACGCTATTTTGTTTATTATCTCAGCATTTATTGCTAATTTACAGTCTATAGTTCTCTGTATGTTTATGAGTGTCCATTAGGAAGCATGCATCATCTATTTGGTTTACTATTCCGCTGAGAAATTAGTGAAGGATTATCATTAATATTAAATCATTTCCATACTTCCTACTTATAGTAGACACGTCATTCACTATTGTTATTTTATCTCTATTTACAGTAAACATTCAAATTACTCTATTGATAATGATTACCATGTTAGTATCACTTATCTGTCTTTTGTTATGCACACATTAAATAATTGGAAGATCTCTCCACCTAGCCTTGAAACTCGAAATTACGTCGAGATTCCTCCTTCGAGCCCTTCCACTTCTGCTAATCGGGAAGAGATCGATAACTTGGGCGTTAGGACTATGTCCAGCCTCAAGTCCCGTACCTCACAGCTTGTTACCTCATCTTTCTTTCCCACTGGTTATGTTCGCTAGCTCAAGGAAGAATGCAACACCATCGTGTTTTCCCTTCCAACCCCCCACTGTTCTGCCCTCTTTTTCCTCTTAAGGAAAAAGTGTGAAGTAAGAGTTGTAACTATTTTCAGAAGTTGATCCTTTTAACAATCTCGTCCAAAGTCTTTTAATTAAAAATTAACAATATTTGTTCTAGCTATTGAAGCCAAATAGTTTAAATAGTTAAATAACATAAATGAAATTAAACTTGATAAAAACAACCCCTGATGTGTGGCTGTATGTTACAATGTCATCTCTATGTAAAAGCACAAATTTTCTTAATTTCTGAGGTTAAACACTTCCAAATTAATGCAAACAAAGTCTTCTAACACAATTTTCTAAGGTTAAACACTTCCAAATTAGTGCAAACAAAGTCATCTAACTCAATTTTCTAGCGAGTGACAATTTATCATTCTAATAAATACTATTGGAGATATTTAATCATTCTTCCAAATACATGTGTAGTGGAGTTAATATTTGTTCCTCTTAGAAAGACTAGCGTTATAATAGGCGGAATAACTAGTAAATTTAAAATCCATCGAAGATTTTACATTGTGGCCATCGGATTTCATACCTCCCGTCCTTAATATCAGGAGAAGAATCCTTTGTGTCGATGTTGCTTATAAAACAATTAATTGTCTGTCGATGGAAATCCTAGTGCATACAGTAAATTGGAAAATCTCTACGAAGTCGCAATGTATATTATTAGTCCCTGCCCTCCGGGCCTGGCAGGGACTATAGCAATCGGTTTGGTCGGTTGCTATTAGTTCGGCGCGCTCCCCCATACAAAACCGAATTCATTAACCTAACTTTCCAATTTATATTTTATAAATCACTTTTTTCCTACGAATACAAAATTTCCCGCCGCTATTTCGACCACTCAGAAGTTTAACCATCTTATTTGGCCTCATATCGAGGCCAGGAGCTGGGAAAACTTACGATAAATCTTCATTTAAGATATGTATTCAATGAATTTTCTGAACATGCAAAGTAATGCTACCATTGCATTAGCATTAGTTCCTTAACATTAAATGTTAAGGCGATATATCACTGAACTAAACTAGTTTGTAAATAGCTCAGGTCAAGTTGGCAACATGCCAACACATGTGGTTCCGTTGCATGTATGCCTGCCAGCACATCTAACAGGTGCTGGCTCCTATGGGCGTCCTCCCTTCCTTCTTATATCACCACACCGCAACTTCATTCCTCGCTCCACCCTGCAACCCTGCAAGAAGTGAGAGCTGACCTGCGTTTGATCTGTTGCTCTTTGTAACTCTTTTCTGCTGCTCAAGTTCCTTGTTCAAGTCGCGCAATTGGGTAAGTTCAGTCTTCAAATCTTTCATTTTCTGTGACTGCTGTTCTACATTTGCAGAGTTCTCGGTTTTCAGACAATCAATTATCTTATTCAAATATTCAATTTCACCACACTTCGTGCTGACCGCTTTCTACAACTCGGCAACTTTATGCAGTGCCCTATTTAGCTCTTCCTGCTCGAGTAGAGCAGCGGCCTTCGGTGTTGCCGCCTGTAAAGTCACCACGCCGCCGTTTGCCAGACTGGTAATCTTCCCATCTTTATCTTTTCATCGTTCATGGTCATTTTTGAAATATTCACTTGAACTGTCAAATATGTAATGCATACAGATAGCTGCCAATCCTTCATGGCTTAAACCTTGCTTTAGCTGCGAATACCTTATAGTTTAGACAAAAACCCTGCTTGAATTGAATGGCTCGGTGGAGATAAAGAGTCATTTTAGAGTCATTTTATCTAATGCTGGTCAAATTAGACATTTCTTGAAAGCTCTTTCTCTGTCTCAAGAATGAAACGAATTAAAGAAAAATATTATTCATCCAGATGTAAGTAGTAAGGCCCAGAGATTACTAATTTTGATATTATTATTTTACGGTGTCAATTTGTCTATTCATAATTTACAGGTACAAGAAACATTTGACCAAACCCAGTCAATTTGTCTATTCAGAATTTACAGGTACAAGAAACATTTGACCAAACCCAAACTTGAAACGTACCTGCTCGACTGATTTACATTATTTTTTTGATACTATTTTATTTTAATTGTTGTGCAGGTTACTCGACATTTCTTTCGGTTGACCTTGCAAGCGGCGCACGAACGCGTTGTTTCTCATCCAAACAAATAACACCCCTGCGATTATAATCTCCGTTAGTATCCGTTTAGAGGCTACAAAAGCATTGTACAGAAAATCTTTTTTCCAATGAAAAATCATTGTCTCTTGATTCATCTTAACCTCGCCATGGCCATTCCATTTATTAAGAACGGAGAAGTGACTGTTCCCAGCGTCCGATACAGAGAGATCAAAAATTGAAGGTTAACATATTTTTTCATAATTTATTATATTATTTCAAAATTTTATAAAATATGTGTATAATATTTACATTTAATATTTCGTACAAGTTCAAAGAAAAACAGAGATACATTAACCAGAAAATACATAAACCTGAAACCTCTGCTAGTTTGTTGCCATCTTTAAAGAAAAGGTTATCTAAGGCACAATGTTAAAGAGCATGCCAAGATCATGCAAGCAGAAGTGGGTAGAGCCAATTTAAGTGAAATATAAGGGACAGATCCTCTGGAAGAGGATTATATTACAGTTGAAGAAGAATGGAAGGCATTAAGGTTGCTGTTTTGGCAGGAGAATCTGCGAAATGCAATTCATTTTTAACAAGAATGAATTATTTCAATGAACCCTTCAATATAATTCATCAAGGAGGCTAAAAACGAACGTTTGCTTAGGAAATTACAAGATAAGCTTCAAATATTCGAGCATGTACAGAGATAATCCGAAATGCTGAGGACCTGCACATTTATTTACCTAAAAAATGACCACCGCTTGTCCAAAATGAAGCATGAAATAAGTAAATTTTGAGAAAGGGGTGATTTTCTGCTACGTTTGAAGAAAATTGGAAAATTAAACTACAAGTTACCGCAATCGTAGCTCAAACCGCCAAGTATAAACGGAAAATGTAAAGGATATTGCAAATTTCCAGATCCGTCGGCTCAGGACACTACTTACAGGTGCAGA
>APFE030237440.1:181855-230536 GCA_000404065.3 Pinus taeda
TCTTGATTTGTTTACCTATAAATTATAACTTTTGTCTTTTTAGTAGAGCCGCTTTTGGAAATATTTCTTCCTCTCGGATTTTTTAGCTTTATCTCTAGGCTTTTGTTCCTTTCCCTTTTCTAGCTTCTCCTTATATGGAAACTTGGAGGAAACATATCCAACTCTTCAAAATTCAAAGAATTTGAAGGTAACCTTTCCTTGCACTTACCTAAACCATGTTTTATCCTCCTAGAAAACTAAGAAAACCCCTAATAATATTCACAACTAGAACGCTCTTGGTGATCTTTGTGGTTCTTATTCTTCCTTAACACTTTGAAAGCTACTTTTGTAGGCTCAACCTTCTTGTTTCCTATCTTCATCTCGTAGGATATAAGGGTTTCGTGCAATTGATCCTTTGTGAGAGACTCCAAGTATGTCATCTCTTCACTTGATGATATTTTAGCATTGAATCTCTTAAGTAAATACCTCGATAACTACTAGACAAGAAAAACATTTTTTACATCCTCTATAAGTCCTCTAATCATATTCGCTACCTCATAAAATCTAAGAAAATATTCTTCTATATTCTCTTCTTCATTCATTTTTAAGCTTTGAAATCTCATTCTAAAGGATTTTAGCTTGGATTTCTTGACCATCTCATCCCGTTCATAACTATTCCTAAGGCTGTCTCATACATCCTTGGATGACTTAGAAGTCATTAATTTTATTATTTAAGATTGATTAAGATAAAAGAGAATTGAATTATTTGCCATTGCATTATTCCCATAAACCTTTTTACTATCTGCATCCGTTGGAGGCATATCTAGAGGAAAATAATCAACTAATACAAAACTCTAAACATCTACACCTAGGGATGTGAAATAGGTTTCCATTCCAACTTTCCAAAATACATAATTTGTACCATTGAAGACTATTATGTTACTTGAGTAGGCATCTTAACTTTCTTGTCAAGACATGATTCCTTATTGATCTACTTTCTAGTGGTTAAGTTGTTGTTAGAGGACCATGCTCTGATACCAAAGGTTGAGAATCGAGAATTAATGAGAGGGGAGTGAATCAACGATTAATGATTTTTCTTGCTTTTAATGTCGATAACTTAAATTTTCAATGGCATGCAATCACACAACACATGACCAACCAACACATGTAATCAATGAATTAAATATTATTACATCATATTTTTCTAAGAACCTACTAATAAGAGGCCCATTGCCTCTTTAGATTGCCAAGGCACTACTTTCCCAGAGGCTCCATCCTCTTATAAATGTAGGCCCCAAGCTACATCAGTCAAGTGTTCTAGTATTTCATACAATTTTTAAACATAGAATAATGACCTACCTTAGTATTAAAATAAAATTATGAGTCTCTTCTAATGCCTTTCTACATCTCCTCCCTTGCTCCGCAAGCACACACACTCATTTGTTTCTTCTTCAACTACTTTTCGTTTGTTGCACTCTCTACACTTCTCAACATACACGACATTGGTGAGCAATCATACAAATCCATTTAAATAACTTAATATTCTATTCTACTCTATTTCAACCCATACATATCTTTCTCACACTCAATTCTCTTTCCCATTGCACACACACTCTACAAATTTCCCCACCTAGAATGTTTCATTACATCACTATACAAAGAAATTCCTACTACTTTGTCATGTAGTTGAAGAACCACAATTTAATGAATTAGAACTTTCAAGCAAGTAAACATTAGAGCATGCAAGTAGTAATCATGATAAAAAATATACTTTTTACATGATAAAATTAACCCTTGAATTCTAAGGATGACTTCCCCTGTCAATTAAATGACTACAATACCTGTTCAAAGTATTTGCAACATAAACTACATTTTGAATCTGAACTTTTGAAGAATTGTCCTCCAATATTGTATATCCAAGAACATAGGAGGTCCATAACTGAAACATATGTGCTATACCTACTGCATTAACTATAATATGCTACATTGAATCAGAATATTTCAGTTTCATGTCATGTTTGTTGTTCTCGGCATTGATTTCTAATCGACTTTCTTACTTTGTCAAAATTTTCTATCATTATTTTTTAGTAGTTTCTATAAATATATATCAAAAATTGGCTTAACCGCTATATTTAGTGACTTCTACTATACATGCCACACTATAATACTTATTAGCTTCTCACCATGTTCCCATAGGGATAGAACCAAGGAACTAATTGTTCAGTGCTTTACACCATAACTTAGCGGTTGGTAGGTAATTTAGTGGGAAAAAGGACCATCTAGTAGATCAGTGACTAGTAAACTTAACTTGCATAAAGAGACTTTTAACATTCGGTCCAACACATGTCAAGCTCCAATCCCTTAATCTATTCAAACACCTAAAAAGAGGCACTTGGTGCACAAAACATCTATGATTGTATGCCATGTTAACACCATTCTTTGTCAATATAAATCCACCACATATATTTGTTAGGTCCCACCTAGGTTGGGGGTATGAATTTCTAGGTTTAGAGGTCGAAGGTAAGTCCTATATACATATTTTGAACTGTTTGATGAAATACGTGCCAATTGGGCCTAGGGCCCAACCTTACTAATTGGTTCCACTTCTTAACAAATTCACCTATGTTTGAAATTCCTTTAATATGGAAAAAAACACAATCTATACAAAACCTTAAATCCTATAGCACTACTAAAATTGAATCTATCATAACTCCATCATCCATTATATTTTTTTAGCTTGCATAATGTATGTTTTAACCCCGTACAAAAATAACCTGCATACAGATTCTAGAAACAAAAAATAAACAATGATGAGAGCATAAACATAAAATAGATATACATAGAGATTTTCCCCTGGATCCCAGAACTAGGACTATGAGATTGATTTTTCAATATATTCCTCTCAGTGTTACAATACATATATATACAATGTCGAAGCATCAATAAAAACCAATCAAATAACCCTAGATTATAATATAATTGTAGTTCCCTTGACCAAATCTATAAAATACCACAGACAGAAAAGCATCATGCCCAAAACCATGTGCAAAATACATGAAAAAAGACATAGGTAGGTCTTCTCACTTATTATAAGGTCCAAAAAAAAAATCTTGGGTGCTTCCTTGGACCTCATGTAGGGGGGCTACCACCCTCCTAAATACCTCCCAATAGGGGGGGCAACTACCCCCCTGACCCCCTAGTAGCACTCGATGCAATGTACAGGGGGGTTGATCCCCACCCTGTGACCCTGCTATGCGTGGGGTAGTTGTGGAAGTAATATAACACAACCCAACAAATAATACTATGATGGTTCTATATTAAACATAGTAACTAGTAGAGGAATCCCCATCAACATGAAATTTCTTGGTAATCTCCATGGATATTTCATCTTTGACATCAATGATAACCTTTTTCCCAACAATATCATCATCATAAAATATCATTTTTATGACTATATTGGTGGGAATGGGGTCAACACTCTTATACTTTACCAATGTGTATGACGAAAGGCTAGGTGATAAGGGACACCCTTACTAGACTCTGGATTGCATATAATTTGTTCTAACCAACTTTAGTTGTTGTAAACTATTGAAAAATGTAACTAGTGTCAGTCTTCATATCATAATAAAATATATTTTTTATCATTGTTATTTTTATTTTTGGTTGAAAGCATGTTATTCTTGCTTATAGAGTTAATTACATTAAAAATGATTTATTAAGAGTTAAAATAAATGTATTTGAGTTAAGTATCATTTGATTTTTTTAAATAAAAGAAAAATAATGTTATTTTGAGTCAAAAAGTGAATAGAAAACTAGGTTAGCCCTTGTTGGACAAGATGGCTTGATAGGAAACTATTAAAACCTCTTGAATAGCTATATATACAAGTCAACTTGACCTCTTGGAAGCTCATTCTTGTACTCACACATCACATCGATTTATGTGCAAAAGACAAGAAGAAAAGGAACTGAAGTCAAATAAGAGAGATTTTTTTTCTTTCTGGTTTGTTTCTTCTCACATGTCCCAAGGTTCAGGGGCAACACTATGAGAATTATAGGTTTTCAATTCACCCTCCATTGCAGGTCTGAAATTTTTGTGATTTGATGAGATTTCAGAAGGTTTGACCAACTTTGGTTTTCAATTACATTGACTTGGTTAGAGGAGACTTGAAGGAGGGTTGACTTAGAACATTGTGGTAGTCTTGGCCTTGTCCTTGGGTCTTGGATACCACATTTAGATTTGTTTCTATATGAGAAGAATTTTTTGGTTCCCCCCATTTTTGGGTGTTTCCCTGGCTTGGATCCTAATTTCTATTGTTCTTTGTCTCTTTGTGGTATTTATTCTTTTAAGGTTTGTATAATTTCTTGATGAAGAAAACACAAATTAATAAGAAGACATCTAAAATTCACAAGTAATTATCAAGAAAGAGGAATCCAACTTTAATCTATTTGGAACTTGGTTTCTCAACATGGTATCAAAACTAAGGTGAAGGAAGGAAGCTTAAAGATCACATTTTATTGGCACTCTTGTTTGAAGAAATATTTTATAGAAATTCTCTTTTCTCTTTATTTTCAATGGAAAGGTACATGAAGGAAGGTCTCGAGGCTCTTAGGAGTCTGTTTGAGTCCATCAAAAGATCCATCACCAAATTCATCTCTAATCTATCTATGGAATTCAAGGATGTAAGTATATACTCAATGCTTAAAAGTTCACTTGAATATGAAAGCACATGGGTTATCGATAATGGAGCTTCAAGGCCCATGACAGGGGAACATGGATGTGTCAATACCCTACCTAAGGAAATATCTTCTCACAAAGTCAAACTTGGGGACAATAATAGCTATTCAGTAAAATGGATTGGATCTACCTCCATAGAGCTAGAATCTAGTGGAAACATTCATCTCAACAACATTATATATGTTCCAAGTTTGAAAAATAATTTTATTTATATTTCTTATTTAGAAGATAATTGTTTTAGGGTAACAATTGTTGATAGGAAAATAATTGTTTGGGAAAAGGGATCTATCATAGAGAATACACGGACCATTTGGATTCATGATGGGAGGTTATATAGACTTCTAAATCCTCCTTCTCAAGATTTATTACATTTAGACATAAATCCTTGTGAGTTGTGGCATCTCCATTAAAAAATATTTCCATCATTGAATCAAATGGTTACTAGTATGCCCCAATTAAAGGAAGAGCATGGAGTTTGTGAAGGGTTTGTCCTTGGTAAAATTACGAAGAAACCATTCACTAGTAGTGAAAAAATATCGAAGAAAATCTTGGCCCTAATCCACTATGATGTTGTTGGACCCATGGCAGAAAAATCACTTAGTGTTGATCAATACTATGTAACATTTATTGGTGATCATTTCAGAAATACTTGGATATATTTCTTGAAGTGTAAATATGAATAATTCAAAAAAATTAAAGAGTTCAAGGAAGAAGTGGAGAATATGATATAAAATAAGATAAAAACACTAAGATCAGAAAATAGAGCAGAATATACATCTAAAGAACTTCTAGCCTTTTGCAAGGAAGATGGGATTAAGAGAGAGCTAATAGTCCCTTACAATCCTCAACAAAATTGTGTAGCCAAAAGGAATAATTTATATATTGAAGAATGTGTAAGATCCATTCTACATGAACAAGAACTTCCCAAGTTCTTATGGGGATAACCCTCTATGATAGCAATGCACATTCAAAATAAAAGTCCTCACAGAATTATAGACAACATTACCACATAAGAAGCATTCACTGGAAACAAGCCTAATGTGGATCACCTCATAATTTTTGCATGTATTGTCTAGATTCATATTCCGAAGGGCAAAAGGAAGAATTTGGACCTTGTAGGTTTAAAAGGAACCTTCATTAGTTATAGCACCACATCCAAATCATATAGAATCTACATAAAGGAAGAAGGATGTATTGAAATAAGAAACGATGTCACATTTTATGAAATTATTGCATACAAGATGTCTAAAGATATCCCCATTGACTTTGATGAAGAATACGAACTTATATTTCCCAATGTAGAGAATCGAGAGCAAGAAAATACTCCATAACCTTCAATTTATCATCATGAAGAACAAAAAGGACCAAGAAAACCTATGCAACATGTCATGATTCCAAAAACTTGAAAATTAACAGCTTGGTTAAGATAAATTCTACGAAAAGTTGAAGGACATGAAACAAAAAAAGGAACATTTAGAGAAAGCTAGAGACATAAGAGATATTCAGGTTATGTAGCATATATTACAAAACGGATTGAAGAAAAACCTACCTCTTACAAAAAGGAAACTAGAAATCAAGTATGGAAGAATGCAATGTTAGAAGAATATCAATCTATAATGAAGAACGATGTCTTAGAAATTGTTCCTAGACCTATGGATAAATTAGTTTTAATGTCCAAGTGGGTGTACAAAATCGAGTGTGTAGTTAATGGGAATATTCACAATATAGGACAATATTTGTGGCTAGAGGATTCTCTCAATAATAAGGAATTTATTATGATGAAAATTTTGCTCCTACAACCAAGTACAAAACTATTAGATATATCATATCTATTGAAATGACTATCGTATGCAACATACGCCAAATGGATGTAAAGATAACTTTTTGAATGACATAATTAATGAAGATGTCGACAGTAAGAAACCTCAAGGATTTGAAGTGCATGGAATAGAAACTCATGTTTGTGTATTAAAGAAGGACCTATGTGGCTTAAAACAATCCCCTAGAGCATTGTATTCTAGAATGGATGCTTGTCTATTAAGTCTTGGCTTCATAAAAAGAACTACAGGTTCAAACCTCTACATTAAGGTGGTAAAGAATGAGCACGTGTCGATATTACTTTATATGGATGACTTATGGATAATATGTGTGGAGAATTATAATTTTCAATGAAACAAGGAACTAGTATCTGAATTTTATATGAAATATATTGGACTAATGCACTACTATTTGAGACTTGAATTTTGGAAGAAACCTAACAAGATATATCTTGGTCAAAGAAAATATGTGATCAATATTCTACATAACTATGGAATTATTGAAAGTAAACCTATAATGTGTTAGGTCCCTATAATACTAGTTTATTCCCCTTATTTCTATTGTTAGTGTAGCCCCTATTGTTATTGTTATGCCCATGTATCCCCCATGTTGTTATTTTTGTGCCCCATATAAGCCCACTATTGTTATTGTTGTGCCCTTACGTTATTATTGTTATGTAGGCTATGATCATATTATGACCCCTTAGAGTCCTATATATACCAAGGAGGTATTATCATTTGCATCATTTAAGAATTGTTCATTTATGAGATGTAAAGGAGGTTTTCCCTTCAAAGAGGCTAATTTTGAAGTCGTTGATCTATCTCTTTTGTGATCTGGTTACATAACATAATGACACCTATGGTCACCAATTTGAAGAAGCTGAGGATTTCATATTCAAGTTTTGTTGTTCCAACATCTTATTGATAACTATTTGGTTCTCTGATGTATCTCATGAACACCCAACCAGGTATATGTTATGGAGCCTAGACATGATCATTAGATAAAAACTAAACACATCTTAAGGTATCACTTGAAGACCATCCATAATTTATTAAGATATGTTATAGGTAATGAGATTAAATTATCAGGCTACATAAATTCATATTGGTAAGGTAGTGATGTGGATGGACAAAGCACTACAAGTGGCTATTATTTATCCGTTATGGTTTCATGGATGAGCAGAAAACATGACTCAATTGCATTGAGTACTACTAAAGTTGAATATATAGAAACAAATCAAGTTAGTCGAGAAGTAGTTTTCCTTCGTAAGTTTCTTACAAATATAGTTGAAGGACCTTTGGATTCTACCATTATATTTTCTGACAATAAGAGCTGCATAAAACCAATAGAGGACCCAAATTTACATACAAGAGTGAAGCACATTAATATCAAATATCACTACATTTGAATTTTTGGTAGGATGGGTTTGTGGCTCTAAAATACATCTCCATTGATGAACATGTAGCAAATATGTTTACGAAGTCTCTTCCAAATAGGAAGCTTGAGTATTTGTGACACAAGCTTGGGCTTGTACATATATCCTCTCTAGTTGAGAGGGAGTGAGGGTGGACACCTTATTCTCCATGTTTCACTTATTATGGCTAGGAATAACATATGTAAGCCTATTAAATAAATGGTAGGTAGAATGGATAAACATATGGGACTTATATTCTTTAAGTACTTTTACTTTGACTAGGAGTGATCGCCATAAGTCAAGTACATTAATCCAATATAAGAATAGTCCTTAGGAATGACATTTCTTGGCATCAAGTATTGTGATATTGGATTAGGAAATGGTCTTATGAGGACATACTTGGTGAACACCTAGGTGGGGTATGCTTCTAGAGAGGCAGTGGTGTCCAAATTTATGCCTCCCAACATTGTGCTCTGATCTAGTGCAGAGATAAAGCTTGTTAGTCAAGGCTTTGCTATTTTGACAATGTTGGATATGATGATGTAAATCATCATTGATTCTTATCAATCCATATCCTTTATTATATGAATATTTTATCTTGAGATTATCTTTTTGTGTTATTATGAATACCTCCCTAATTAAGAGGGAGTGTTGAAAAATGTAACTAGTGTCGGTCTTCATAATGTAATATAATATAATTTTTATTAGTAATATATTTATTATATTTTTTTTGGTAAAAATCATATTATTCATGCTTATATAGTCAATTAAGTAAAAATGGATTTATTAAGAGTAAAAAGAAATGTATGAGTCAAGTCCCATTTGGACTTTTTGTAAAGAAAAGAAAAAATAATTTATTTTGAATCAAAATGTGAACACAAGACCAAGTCGCCCCGCCATGCACAAGTTAGCCTAAGAGGTAGCTATTCAAAACTCCTACACAATTATGTATACAAGTAAACTTGACCTCCTGGAAGATCATTCATTCACTCACATATCACTTCAATTTTTATGCAAAAGATAACAATAAAAGGAGTTGAAGTCAAAGGAGAGAGAGAGAGGTCAAAAGAAGGATAAAATTCAAGTTTTCTAGCTTGTTTTTGCTCACACATGCAAATATTTTGGGGCAACTCTGAAAATTATAGGTGTGAAATCGTCCTTCCCTGTATGTCTAAAATTTTTGTAGTTTGAGTTGATTTCAGAAGGTTTGATGAACATTGAATTTAGTTGAATTTGACTTGGTTTAAGGAGATTTGGAGGAGGGCTGAATTTGATGTTTGTGGTAGTCTTGGTCTTGGTATTGAGCCTTGGATATCTGATTTTGATCTGATTCTCTAAGAGAATTATTTTTTTGGTTTTTCTCATTGTGGGGTTTTTCCCTTAATTAGAGCATAATTTTTGGGGTTTTTTGTCTCTTTGTGATATTTATGCTTTATATTTTTGTATAATTTCTTGATGAAGAAAGCATAAGTTAATAAAATATCAACTAGCATTCCATGTAATTATCAAGAACATGGAATCAAGCTTTAATATATTCAACATGTTCTCTCTTAACATAAATTGTAATAACATTCTTGCATATTGTTGTCACAACAATCCTCTACTTGGGACAATCCATTATCTCTTCCACGATATTCCATATTTTTTACTTAGGAATAGTGTGAAAATATTTTCTAATGCCAATGAAATAACAAGATAAATTAGTTTTATTATTGTGACATTCCTCTATAATGATCCTAAGAGTAACAAGGTGGTCCAAAGTTGAATGGTATCTCTTAGACCTAGCTTGGAATTTATCTCTTTTAGCTTGGAATTTTAACCATAGACTAATATTATTTTTCAAAATAATTCCATACAACTTAGAGAAAATGTGTATAATCATAAAGGCCATCTAATTAGAGGGAATTCTTTTATCCCACTTTTAAATATAGACACAATGGGGTTGTAATATCCCCAAGTTTATTTTATAAAGGAAATGTAAGGCCAAGGTCAAGGGACACACATTCCAATCTAAATGAAGGGAAAGACATTAAAGTGTGCACCACTTGTGGTTAATTATTGGCTATAGAAATTGAAATTGACATTGGAAAAAGGAAAAGAGAAATAAATGGAAATTAATTCTAGAAATAAAGTAAAATAGGAGAAAGGGAAGATGAAGAGATAACAATATGCATGCAACAAAGAATGAAGGAAAAAGGAGAAGAAAAGGAAAATAAAATAGAAGAAGAGGGAGAATATTCTATGGCTCTCTTGGTTACTCTTGATCACTCTCCAGAACACACTCTATCACCCTCTTGGATAGACGTGGACATTCTAGCATTCACTTGGAGGAGAGAACAAGACAATAGCTACTACAAGAGGAATAAAGCACAAGGAAGACATAATCAAGAAAGCAAAAGGAAAGCAAATGAGTGCAAGAAGAAAAGTGGAAAACAACTACAATAGGAGGATATTATAGATAACAGGTTTCATGTGTGATTTCCATCCTAGTATTTGAATGCATGGTCCATGCATTTGGTTACTGGTTGTTTTTATTATCATTGGCATGAGTTTTTCCTGGATTCATAGTGATGCATAGACTTTCCTTTGCCATTTCTAGATAGCCATGATGTAGTGGATCCATTTTTGGTGGAGCTTTTCATTTCCCAAATATTTTGGATATGGGTGAGGTGGTCTGAGGAAAATCCCAAGGGTTAGGATTGGAGATGGTTTTCACTAGGAATCTCTTGACAGGTGGGTGGCTAAAAGAAAATTCCTTGTGGTATTGTAAAGAAATTTTGAGGCATCGAATATTTTTTTTGGTTGGTGATCTCTGCACCAATTTAGCTGAGATAACTGTGGCTTGAGGGTGGAGGTGGTTTAACCTATCGATTCCTTGTTTGGTTATACATGGTTTATCGCATGAGATCCCACATTCATGCTTGGAATATGACATAATATTTGATTCAACGTAATCCATGCTCGGGTGGTACGTGGAAGTCCCTGACTTGGTTGGAGTCCATGTGTTATCATGTGTTATTCCTTGTTGATATTAATCAGCACAAGTATTGGTTTTGTTAGTGTCAGTCTTTGCAGCCTTCCTCCAGTGATCAAACATGCTCTTACAAAGTGATTTTAAGGTGTCAAGGTCAAATTTTGTCATTTCAGTGAGTCTTCAAGCAAAATTTGGTCACTAGGTATGAGGCCTAGCGTTTGATTTTACTCCTTTCAAAGTTATCCAAATATCGATCCATGTCACCTTTCAGCTGAGTGTACCATCATAAATAGGGTTTTCATCATCATGTCAAGTTCCACTGGGTCATTTTACACCTTATCCATGCTTCAGTTGTGCCTAGGTAAGGTTCTCTTCCCTCTCCTAGGGTTTTGAAGTTAATTTCTCTTGGATGGTCAAATCATTAGCAAAACTTGTATCGTGATGTTCATACGCCATCCCTTATCCTTAATGTACCTTATTAAACACCTCCCATCACCGAGATCCCCCAAATTCCTCATTTTCGCACAAACCCTAGTTTCTTGCTACAAACCCTATTTTCGGCTAGGCCTGTGTTTTTACCTTTTGTACCCTTTCCCCTCACTCAATCTTTGAAATTCAACTTTTCCCTACTTCCTAACATCCCTCCCTACTTCCAAAAATTTTCTCATGAATTTAGAAGCCCTTTATCCCCTTCATTTCACTTCATTTCAACAAATCCCCTGTTCCACACATTTGGGTAGGTTTTACTCAAATGATGTTTTTGAGAAAGGAAAGATGAATTTAAAAAAAATGAGAGATATTTTTGTTAAAAATATTTCAAGGAAGATAATTTTCCTTCATGTTTTACACAGGTTTCATGGTTTTAGAGAGATGCAAAAAATACAGTTGCCTCGGGAGAATTGATGCACTGATCAAGTGACCTTGGGAAAATCAAGTTTCCTCTTAGCTTGGTTGGCTAAATTACTTTCTTGATGGGTCAAGTGATAACTAGATACAAAGGTCTTTCCAATGAGCTATCATGAACTCAATGTGGAGTTGAGGAAGACCTTCAAAAGTTGATTGCGACAGCAGTTTGCCTTGAGGCAGACTCATTTGGCACATTGGGACAAGTCTTGGGAGATTTGATTTTTGGTAGGGAAAATAAGCCTAAAATTGAAAAATTTTAGTTGGGTTAGAAACTAGACTCAACAACCTTTCCAAATCACTATCCTACACCCAATTTGGACACTAGGAAGGCCTGCAAAAGTCTCCTGAAAAAAGTGCTACGAATTGGGTGATTGGCGCGACGCATAGAGAAGGCGCAGCGCATTGGGCTACCCTCCACAGTGTAATAAATACATTGGTGCAGAGCATATAAAGGGCGTGGCACATTGGGTTTGTGGCATAGTGCATAGAGTTTCCAAGTCCAATTTTATCCTAAACTTTCTCAAGTTGCCAAAATTGCTTAAATCTTCGAATGTGCAAGTAAGTCACCATCTCTTCATTGCTAGTGGATGAGTTTTCTTTAAGGTTTATGGTGATCGTGTAAAGAAAAATCAAACCCTAACTCTTGTATCTTTCAAAAGAAACAGTACCTAGGGTTTGCACTATTTTTTGTCTTCCAAGTAATTCCCTTACCTTTCCACTCCCTCACTCATTTTCCTAGTTTCTTCTCCTATTACATAATTCCAATAATCCTAAAACAAAATCATATATCCTTATCCCCAATCCTATTTCTCCCAAACCACAAAAATCAATAAACCCTAATTGCTTTCCCAAAATCTAAATATCATTCCCTAAAACCCCCTGATTCCCTCAAAAGCCCTACAAACAATCTACCCAACCTCTCATACACAATTCTTCCACATTCCGTCCACAACCCCTCATACAAACATACCTTTTGGCAGCAAAAACCTAATCACCATAAATCTCATCATGAAAACTCACACATTAGCGAGCATTGGAGTCTTAGCTTCAAAGAGTCAATATCCACTTAGAGAGATTGTTGGAGAAGGCCAACAAGGAGAAAAACTTGCTGGGACACATGGCTTTTCATTACATGGCAAGCAATAAAGTTTGCAAGGCAAGAATAAGGAGCTTAAAGGCAAAATTGAAGAAGAGATCCAGAAGGCAAAAAGCAGAAGATAAACTTTATATCTTGGTTGAGGCTTCCTTGGCTCATCACAACACCTGATGGAGAAGACTCAACCCAGATTTCAAAAAATTTGGGACACTTTTTGCATTTTTGGTATTTTTGGCACTAAAACACAGAAATTTTTTCCCTATGCGTCACGCCACCTGGCACTCGCTTTTGATGGGAGGCTCTCAACCACAAAAACTAATCATTTTTGGATTTGTCATGAATAATTATGCTTTCCTACCAATGGCCAAAAATTTTGTGCAGGTTTTGAGCCCTCAAGAAGGTTAAAAACACTCAAAAAATGACCTTTATGCCCCTATTTTGACACTCATGAAGTAGTGTTAGGAGAACTGAGTTTTGGAGGGGAAATGGAGGCCAAATTGACAAATTCCACTTGAGTGGGAGATTAGACAAGTAGACCATTCCGACAAGCATACTTGGAAAGGAGGCATGCATACAAGCATACAAGCATTCCCTTGTTTCTAGAGGGATGCTCTTTCATTGCCTGATTTCTAGTTCCTAGTTTAGAATCAGTTGGATCAGCTCCTAAACATGTGAGCCTGACCCCTAGAGGCTAGGATGAGCTATGGTTTGTCTATATTATGTATTTTTTCAGTCATTAGCATGGTTGGACTCTTGAGAAAGTAAGCAGTTTCATTGTACACTCATATAACCATTTTGGCTAAGCAATTGAGAGTAGGGTTTGCAATACTCTTTGGGATCCCTGTGGCATTTGTTTTGGTACAGTGCTTTTTTATGTATTTATGAATTTATTCATGTGTTATGTATATCATTTCCCTCTTATTTCTTCTCAGCTAAAAAAAAAAGAATGTAAGTAGAATACATTGAAATTGCAGTGTTGTACTTGAAGTTTGCTTTGGTTTTTTATGTTTTTAACTGTTTGGAGGGGATCCATTGCTTCTCTTTCCCTCTTCAACTCCTCCTCTGTCTGATCCATCCATCTCACTTGATTTAGAGTGCCAAATACAGTTGCATACCTTGCCCCATTGAGATCCCTGCAAGACTGAGCCTCATTCCCTGCACCCAAAATCTGCCTATCCCTTAGAGTCCACAAACACAACATTTTATTCAATCAAACTCCTTTACATGTATACCTAGCCTAAGATTAGTAATAAAATTAGTCATATCAAGCCTTTATTGATCATAATTAGTTGAGATTGACCCAGAAAGATCCCTCTCTTGACTTGGTAGGGCTAGCTACCAGGCTGAGCGTGGTTTGATGTTGGCCCTAGATCCTACCTTTTCAGCCTGAGGTAAATCTAGGCACTAACATAGTGGCGAATCTATTGGGGAAGAAATTTTATTTTGATTGTTTGGCTTTGTAGATTATAGACGGAGCCTGAAGTTAGCTAGGTAGCCTTCGAAACGCTTTTGCTTTGCATTAGCGAAAGTAGATGAAAGCTGCTTCCGTCAATCTCCGGTCTAGATTATAAACTGAACATCTGATCTAAATGGTCACCCTAGTACATGTATGAATTCCAGATTTGATTGTTGATGGTGGAAAATGATCAGACATCGGAAAGGCTGAAATCATTCACCTGACGATTCTAAATCAGTTTTGAGATCAGATCCAATGACTCCACTGGAGGATGAACCTGGCCAACAGAAACATGAAAGGAAAATATGGACAGATCAGGTATTCAAGTTGGAATTTCATCCAAGACATTTTGTTCTTTGTTATAAATTATTTCTTCTCTTTTCTCGAGAATGTCAAGAAGGCTTTGCAATGTATACTATGTTTGAAAAAATATCCTCAGTCTACATTTGATTCCTTCCCTTTGAATATTGTAAATACCAAAGATCTGCATGCCTTTGAGCTTGATCAAGACCTTTCTTCTGAATCTTGTGATGACCATCTTCAAATTGATGAGCCACAAGAGACCAATACTGATTGTACAACTTCTGTACATACCCCATTACCTTGTAAAATTCCAGATCGATACAAGTCTCTGATTTTACCTCCTATATTTCATGCTTTCCCTAAAAATCATGAGCTATATCTACCAAGATTTGATGGTGACTGTAACAACATCACTGTCGAGAGACATGTTCTAAATTTTGAGTCTTTTCTTGACCTTTTTGAAGTTGATGAAGAGGATGTTAGTATTAGGCTTTTTGCTCTTTCTTTGCAAGGCAAAGTCAAGAGTTAGTTCAAAACCCTCCCTGATGTGAGCATCTTAGATTTCCAGAAGTTCGTCAAAGTTTTCCTCAACAGTTGGGTGGTAAGACAAAATGCTTTCTTGATTATAGAAGAGTATAACCAGCTGAAAAGATAGCCAGGGGAGACAGTACAACAATTTTCTGGTAGATTTAAACAATTTTATTATTCGATGCCTATTAATATAAGACCTCCTCCTGGATCTGCTCTCTTCCACTTCCCGGGTGCCTTTGATACAGAAATAGAATTTCAGCTGAGATAAAGGAATATTGCAACACTTGAAGAGATGCAGAACATTGCAGTAGATGTAGAGGCTCATTTGTTGATCTGAAGGGCAAAGTTAAAGGAAGAAGAGATGAAAAACATGGATCTGTAGGAATCGACATCTCTAGAGGTAAAGCTTGATATTTTGGTAAGTGCAGTGGAAGAGATAATGCAAAGGATCACTAGAAGGAACGAGTATAATGTTTAAGCCCATTGCTCGTTGATCGAAGAAGAACAAATGGCTGCTCTAAAACATTTTCTTTCTTATCCCAGTTGTCATAGATCTGATAATGATTGTATTATAGATCATCTTGGAGAAGAGAGATCTGTTGATATGACATGTATGCTTGGTGATGTCTTTTATACTGATGATTTGCCTTAGTTTGATCAGAATGATGAAAATTATGTTCTCCAAACAGAAGCTACTCTCGCAGACAAATCAACAGCTAGTTTGTGGGAGGAAGAAGTTCACTTTCAGCAACTCAAATAGAGTAATCAACTGATGCATATCATCTATGACAATGACGAGGAAATTGCAGCAAAATTTTGAAGTAAGTGAAGGATATTTGACTTTTTGTTTTGCTTCGTTTCAGTTCATCAGAGACAACATTCATGCAATCAGAAATCAACTATTGACAAGTCTTGATCTGGACCATCTTGAGGACAATGAAAACCTTGCTCAAGACTTCTCATATCCAGGTTTGTAGCCCCCGAATGCCATTGATTGTCAAGTTGTAGATGAAGACTTGGAAGCGAGCACATACAATCAAATGATGTAAGATAATTATGTCCCTTTCTGTTCTGAATCATTTCAGTTTTTGAACGGAAATTTGCACATTATATCTTCAAATGAGCAGCCTGTAGGAAATCATGTAATCTCATCGGAGCCAATAGAAAATGGGTTGTAGCAGGCTTTTCAAGTTTTTCAGGATCCAATAGTTGATGTGTTGGATGATGTTTGTAGTCAAAGTCCTCCTATATGTGAGCTTGACAAAAGTATTTATACAAACTTGATCCGGCAGCTGGTTTCTTTGTCTTTCTCAGTAGGAGTCTCGTCACAAATATCAGATCAAAGCTTGCATTCATGGTATGAAGATAAGAGAAGTAATTCATTGGATGAGCTAAGTCCCAGTGTGCATGAATTTCAAGATCCTTACAGTGTTTTTGGAGGCGAACAGAGAATCCATAGTATTCAACGGATCTATTCACAATTTTTCATGGGAGTTGCCTTTCAGTAGTTTTCTCTTGTTGTTCATAAGCGAGCACTTGTGGAGAATTCAAATAACAGCTGGAATAATTACTTGGTTGCATTTGTTCTTTCATTTCACTTGACCAGGTAATGAATGGAATAGTTAGAGTAGGTTGTATTGAATAAGCTTTATATTGAGCATATTTTCCAGTTTGTCGGTTGTGTTTAAGTGTCGAGTCAATTTTTAGTTGAGTGAGAGTCAGTTTGTGTCGTCAAGTCATCGATTTTCAGTCATGCTTTTTAGCTTGAGTTTTTGACTCCATTGCCCAATGGATGAAGGCACTATTTGCTTTCCAAAGATATGTAGTTCATGGCACCTCCAAGGAGCTACCATCCCCATTGGAGCCAATGTTAGTGTCAATCTTAGCATCCTTCCTCCAGTGATTAAACATGCTCTTGCAAAGTTATTTTAAGGTGTCAAGGTCAAATTTTGTCATTTCAGTGAGTCTTCAAGCAAAATTTAGTCACTAGGTATTAGGTCTAGAGTTTGCCTTTACTCCTTTAAAATTTGTCCAACTGTCAATCCATGTCACCATTCAACTGAGTGTACCATAATTCAAAGGTTTTTCATCATCATGCCAAGTTCCACTAGGTCATTTTACACCTTCTCCATGCTTCAGTTGTGCCTAGGTAAGGTTCATTTCCCTCTCCTAGGGTTTTGAAGCTAGTTTCTCTTGGATGGTCAAATCATCAACAAAACTTGTATCCTAATATTCATGCAACTTCCCCTATCCTTAATGTACCTTATTAAACACCTCCCATCATTGAGATCCACCAAATTCCTCATTTTCACACAAACCCTAGTTCCTTGCTACAAACCCTATTTTCTAGGCTAGGCCTGTGTTTGGCCCTTTTGGACCCTTTTCCCTCACTTAATATTTTAAATTACACTTTACACTACTTCCTAACATCCCTCCCTACTTCCAAAAATTTTCTCATGAATTTAGAATCCCTTTATCCCCTTCATTTCACTTCATTTTGACAAATCCCATGTTCCACACATCGGGATAGGTTTTACTCAAATAATGTTTCTGAGAAAGGAAAGATGAATTTGGAAACAATGAGAAATATTTCTATCAAAAATAGGCCAAGGAATAAAAACCTCCTTCACTCTTTACACAGGTGTCATGGTTTTAGAGAAATGTCAAAAATATAGTTGCCTCGAGAGAATTGATGCACCTATGAAGTGACCTTGGGAAAATCAAGTTTCCTCTTAGCTTGGTTGGCCAAATGACTTTATTGATGGGTCAAATGATAACTAGACACAAAGAGCCTTCAAATGAACTATCATGAGGTCAATTTGAAGTTGAGGAAGACCTTCAAAAGTTGACTACAACAACACTCTTCCTTGAGGTAGCCTCATTTGGCACATTTTGACCAGTCTTGGGAGGTTTGATTTTTGACAGAAAATGAACTCCAAATTAAAAAATACTAGTTGGGTTGGAAATTAAACTCAATAACCTTTCATACGAGCTATCCTATGTCTAATGTGGACACCAAGAAGGCCTCGAAAAGTTTGTTGTAAAAAGCACTATGCAGTGGGTGAGAGGCGCAATGCATAGAGAAGGCGAATCGCAGTGGGATGCCCTCCATAGTGTAAACAATACACTGGCATGGCACATATAAATGGTGCAGCACATTGGGTTTGCGGAACGATGCATAGAGCTTCCAAGCCCAATTTTATCCTAAACTTTCTCAAGTTGCCAAAATTGCTTAAATCTTTGAATGTGCAAGTAAGTCACCATCTCTTCATTGCTAGTGGAGGAGTTTTCTTTAAGGTTTATGGTGATTTTGTAAAGAAAAATCAAACCCTACCTCTTGTATCTTTCAAAGGAAACAATACCTAGGGTTTTCACTGTTGTTTGGCTACCAATTCATTCCCTTACCTTTCCACTCCCTCACTCATTTTCCTAGTTTCTTCCCATATTACCTAATTCCCATAATCCCAAAACGAAATCATATATCCCTATCCCCAATCCTATTTTTCCCAAACCACAAAAATCCCTAGACCATAATTTCTTTCCCATACTCTAAATATCATTCCCTAAAACCCCCTAATTCCCTCAAAATCCCTACAAGCAATCTACCCAACCTCTCATACACAGTTCTTCCACATTCCCTCCACAACCCCTCATACAAACATACCTTTGGCAGCAAAAACCTAATCACCATAAATCTCATCAAGAAAACTCACACATTAGCAAGCATTAGGAGTCTTGGCTTGAAAGATTCAATATCCACTTAGAGAGATTGTTGGAGAAGGCCAACAAAGAGAAAAGCTTGTTGACACACATGGCTTTTCATTACATGGCAAGGAATAAAGTTTGCAAAGCAAGAATAAGGAGTTTAAAGGCAAAATTGAAGAAGAGATCGAGAAGGCAAAAAGCACAAGATAAACTTCAGATTTTGGCTGAGGCTTCCTTCGACCATCACAACACCTGATGGAGAAGACTCTGTCCAAATTTCAAAAAATTTGGGACCCTTTTTGCATTTTTGGATTTGTTGGCACTAAAACATAGAAAGTTCAGCCCTATGTGCCGAGCCACTTGGCGCTTGCTTTTGATGGGAGCCTCTAAATCACAAAAACTCATAATTTTTGGATTTGGCATGAAGAATTATGCTTGCCTACCTATGTCCAAGAAATTTGGGTAGGTTTTGAGCCCTCAAAAAGGTCAAAAAGACAAAAAAAAATGACCTTTCTGCCCCTATTTTGACACACGGGAAGCAATGCTGGGAGAACTGAGTTTTTGAGGGGAAGCTTGAGGCCAAATTGAAAAATTCAACATGGGTTGAAAACTAGACAGACATACCTTTCCAAAAAGAACACTTGGAGCTAATTTGGATATCGGGAAGGCCTCCAAAAGTGGGTCCAAATAGGTATCACGCGTAGAAAATTTGGCATGGCGCATAGAGGAAAAATTGCCAGTTTGACCAAGTATTGCTCTGTTTTTCGCCCAGTTTTGGCCAGTTTGACATTTTCACTTTCTTAATATCAAATTGTGATGTAATTTCATGTATATTGATGGATCAATTTGTAAATATGTCAAATTTTCATTTGGTTAGGTAGATTCATCAGTTAAAAAGTTGTTTGAAACTGAATGAATCAGTTCCCTTGTTTCTAGAGGCATGATGTTTCATTGACTGATTTCTAGTTCCTAATTTAGAACCAGTTGGATCAAATCCTAAACATGTGAGCTCGACCCCTAGAGGATAGGGTGAGATATGGTTTGTCTATATTATGTATTTTTTGGGTCATTATCATGGTTGGACTCTTGAGAAACTAAGGAGCTTCATTGTACACTCATATCAACATTTTGGCTAAGGAATTGAGACCAGGGTTTGTAGTACTCTTTGGGATCGCCATGGCATTTGTTTTGGTACAGTGCTTTCTTATGTCTTTGTGAATTTATTCATGTGCTATGTATATCATTTCCCTCTTATTTCTTCTCAGCTAAATCAAACAAGAGCGTAAGTAGAATACATTGAAATTGCAGTGTTGTACTTGAAGTTTTCTTTGGTTTTTTATGTTTTCTATTGTTTGGAGAGGATCCATGGCTTTTATTGCCCTCTTCAACTCCTCCTCTATCTGATCCATCCACATCACTTGATTTAGAGTGCCAAATACAGTTTCCTACCTTGCCCCATTGAGATCCCTGCAAGACTGAGCCTCATTCCCTGAACCCAAAATCTGCCTTTCCCTTAGAGCCCACAAACACAACATTTTATTCAATCAAACTCCTTTACATCTATACCCAGCCTAAGATCAATAATCGAGTCATTCATCTCAAGCCTTTAGTGATCATAATTAGCTGAGGTTGACCCGGAGAGAGCCCTCTCCTGACCTGGTAGGGCTAGCTACCAGGTTGAGCGTGGTTTGATCTTGGCCCTGGATCCTACCTTTTCAGCCTGAGGTAAATATAGGCACTAATAGGTTTAATGTATGATTTTATGACTATTTTATCATGGTTCCATTCTGGACAAATGTTGGTTACGTGCCTGGTATATTTCTCATTATATGATGTGCTCTTGTTATGGATCTATTCCATGGTTTGATGGGTTCTTGATTACTTTCTATAAATGCATAAGATAGTGTGTGTTGTTGTAGTTAGTTAGAGAGTGTATAAATCCTTATTGATGGCTCCCTTATGATATTATTGAAATATTGAATAGATATGCATTCATGACCTATAAATACTATGCTTACAAATTGTTTGTATAGACTATTACCATATATATTTGAAAACTTGAGCTAGGATTGAGTTAAGAATATTGCAAGAATACTGATACAAGGAGTTTTGGAAGTTCTAGGTATTTCATTTGTAGGCTAGCCCTAAAAATCTAGAACAAGGCTTGAGGCTGTACTCTTAGATCCTGGAAATTTCATATGTAGCTGCATGGAGGGTGAGTTTTTCATGTGGTTAGAGCCTTCTAGCCACATGCATAGGTCCACATGTCTGTGGGTGGGCGATCAAGTGAGTCAGAAAGGTAGCTCGAGTCAAAGGAAAGATTATTATTGAATGTTATTTGACATATGGGTGGTCAGGTGTCTTTGGGAGGCTGCAAAATATTATTACCATAGTAGGTCCCATTTCCATAACTGGAATTCATTTGTTAAGTAATGTGCATTAAATATTAGCCCATGTTTACCTTAGATATCTTATTAAATATGGTAAATGTGGGGTTGGTGTTATAGGGTGGTATCTTAGCAGTTCCATTCAATATAAAGCTTTATCTGATACCAGTGTTACATAGTGGTATCAAAGAGAGGTTTACAACATTAGAAGTCAGATTAAATGTAGATGGTTATGGTTATCATGCATGTAGTTGTTGTTATAGTTTTGTGTCATCATCTTGATTCATGCATGATATTGATATGATATTTCTATTATTATATACTTTTCCAATAAGCATTGAGTTGTGCAGATGTAATAGCCTCCCCTAAGATCCATTGAGGTATGATTTCGATTATGTCTTCTACTTGTGTTATCTAGCATGGTATGATTATAGGGAAATAGAAGACTAGGGATGAAGAGCATAATGGTGGATTAAAGTTCACATGATTCCCCATATAGGCTCAAAGTGAAATCAGTGGAATGGGAGAAGTCAATTGAGTAGCAAGGAGACGAATATTGTCGTGATCTAGCAGATACATTAATGATTTTGAGGGCATATATTAGAATTTGTAAAGTAAATAATGCGAAGTTAATTGAAGCCTAAACAAGGCTTGCAGAAGCCCAAGAACAACAAGATGATTTTAGTGCAGTTATCCTTTAGAGCTTCTCAGATATGCATAAGTAGGGACAACTATGGACCAGTCATGGAGACATACATGAAGAAACGACTAATGGAGGAGATGGTAGTAGGTCTCAAAGAGGATACATGATGGAAATTTATGATATTGTAAATAGTGGTGGACTCTTTAGCACACCTGAGAAGAGGGCTAGTATGCATGGATTTTATCGTAGCTCTACTTATGGGAGACATAATCATCATCATTGCTAAGATTATCATAGGAGGGGTGAGAAAGGGTACTTGATAGAGGAATTCAAGAAATACAAGCCTCCTAATCATGATGGGGAAATGAAGAAGTCGAAATATGTAGAAGCATGGATACCTGGGATGAATAACTTTTTCATACTGCATGATTGCTCAAAGAATATGAAATCCAAGATGGCTACCTTTAGTCTCAAAGGAGAAGAAAATCTATGTTGGGAAGATGTTAATAATGTGAAAGGAATCAAAGAGGAGAAAATAAATTGGGATGAGTTTGAAATAATATTTAGGAATAATTCCCTATTAGAGAGATATTATATTCGAAAGGCCAAGGAATGTTATGAGCTCAAGATGGGCTCCATGTAAAATGAAGAATACACAACAACATTTATAGAGTTGTTGTGGATGTGCCCTCTATCAAAGATGAGAAACAAAACATCCAAAGGTTCATCAATGGATTTCCACTATCATTGAAAGACTAGATTGAGTTTGATGAGCCTTAGTCATTGGAGGAAGTAATTAAAGTTAAAGCATTGTTATGATTAGTCAAAGTGCAAGGTTGACTTCAAGTGTAAATGGAAGGGTAATGAAAATGCTAAAGGAAAATTCCCCAAGAAAAAAGGAAGATCTCAGTATGCAGGTGAGAACGAAAACATGGATCCTCACAAGAATTTTAATGTAGCCAAGAAATGACATGGGTCTCATCCTGTAGAGCAAGAGAATAAAGGCAATGGTAGGGAACCATTGATGTGTTTGGTTTTTTGTAAAGACCACCAAAAGAAGGATTTTATATTGTACCATGATGGAAAGTGACAAATATTCAATGCTAAGGATGTGCCAACATATGGGGATGTAGGTTAGAGAATTCCCTATATCTATGCAGCATTTGATCGCAACTAGGTAGACCATTAGTCATCTATTATTGAGATGGAAAGTAACATTTTTGATCAAGTTATTTCCATTTTGATTGATCTTGGATCTAATTATAGCTATGTTATTCTTGAAATGGTGGATCAGTGTCATTTGAATAAATAAATTCATACAAAGTATTGGTTGGATCATTTGGCTATAGATACCAAGAGAAGAGTTCACCACTAGGTGAAATCTTGTGCATTTGAGCTTAATGGCATGCCTACAACAACACACCTAAATTTTCTTCCTTTGGGTCCATATAGTATGTTATTGGGCACAGATTGGATGCTTATTCATAGGACAAAGGTATATTGTTACAAGAAAGCGAGTCAGTTCCTGGATGATGATGGAGAAAAAAGAGTCTTGAAGGGAAAGAAGAAGCCCACACCAGCGAGAATAGTTAAAACTATGTAAGCTAACTGCAACCATAGAAAAGGATGCGTATTGTTTACAGTACAGATTTCCAATGACAAAGGGAACAAAGATGAGGATGATGAAGTCCTGAGAAAATATCCTTTATTACAACAGTTTCAATATGTGGTCCTTGTAGAGATTCCGAAGTTGCTACCTCATAGAAAGGTGGATTTATCTATTGAGTTGATGCATGGTGTAGCACCAACATCTAAGGCACTATACACGATCAACACTCTGGGGTTGGTAGAATTGAATTTAAAACTTAAAAAGATGATTTATAAGGAATACATAAGGCCGACTATGTCTCCTTGGGCTGCACCAGTGTTGCTTGTTAAGAAGGATAATAATCTCATATTATGCATTGAGTATAAGCAACTGAAGAAGGTGCCTAACAAGAATAGGTACCCATTGTCTCAAATTGATGATATGTTTGATCAATTAAAGGGAGAAACAATATTTTCAAAGATTGAAATGAGATCGGGATAGCATCAAGTGTGCATTAAAGAAGATGACATCTACAAGACTACATTTTGTACAGGGTATCGGCATTATGCGTTTGTGGTGGTTCTTTTGGTCTTATGAATGTTCCAGCCACTTTCATGTGCTTATAAAAAATGTGTTGCTCCCTTATCTAGATATGTTTGTGATAATATTTGTTTATGATATAATGGTATATTCAAAGAATGATGAAGAGCAAGTGGAGAACTTGGAAAAAATATTGAGATTGTTGAGAGAGCATAAGTTGTATTCTAAGCTCAACAAGTGCAATTTCTTTCGGTCTCAAATTCAATACTTGGGACATGTTGTTTCAAAGAAAGCGATAGTGGTGGACCTGAAAGAGATAAAATTTGTCATGGAGTGGCTAGATCCAAGGAATGTGGATAAAGTTAGATGATTCATCAAGAAATTTTGCAAGATTGGATATCCTATTACAGATTTACAAAGACAAGGAAAGAAGGTTGGATGAACTAATGAGTATGCAACTAGATTTGATTAGTTGAAGAAATTTCTTACCCATGATCCAGTTTTCAAAATTTCAAACCCTAATAAGGAGTTTATGGCTTTAACAAATGCATGCAAGGAAGGACGTGGTGGAATCCTGATGTAAGGAGGGTAGGTGTATTGCTATTACTCAAGGAAGATAAATGAACATGAAAAAAATTATGTTACTCGTGACCTTGAGTTGGAAGCCATCATTCATGTATTGAAGATGTGGAGGAATTATTTCCTTGCTAGAAATTTCATCTTGATGAGTGACCATGATCGATTGAGGCACTTATTTTACCAACCCAATCTAAACGCAAGGCAAGTTAGATAGTTGGATATTCTTGGTGACATTGATTTTGAGATCAGGTAAATCGAAGGCAAAGAGAATTGAATTGCAGATTATCTCACGAGGAGAATACATGTGACTCATATTTTAGCTATGATATATTATTGGACATATTTGAAGGAGAAATTCTTACATGTAGGACAACATGATGAGATGTACCTTCAACTATAACATAGATTACATCAATAGTGTGAAGGTGATCAGGGTGAGGAGTATCAGCACACAACAGATGTCTTGGTCATATTCATTAGAAGAATTTTTGTGCCATATTTAGGACACCTAGGATACCAAAAGACTTTGACAAAAGTTAAGAAGTTATACTATTGGTTGAATTTAAAGAAAAAGGTGTTTGAATTTATTGACAATTGTTTGGACTATTAGCAAGTGAAAGATGAATGCAAGCATCGAGCTAGCCTATTGAAACCTATTTTGATTCCAAAATGCAAAGGGATGTCATCTCCAACGACTTAATTATAATTTTTCATAGGATATGAAGGAAGCATGACTCTATGTTGGCCACGGTTGACTGGTTGAATACGGTAGCTCACTTCATTATGGTTAAGTATCCAAATTCAACTAGTGATGTGGCTTATATCTTCATTAGGAAGATAGTGAGGTTACATGGAGTTCCCAAGAGTATTATATGAGATAGACATGCCAAGTTCACTTCTAATTTTTGGAAGGAATTGTTTGAAATCTTGGGAATATAGTTAACTTTTAGTACAACTTATTATCTGTAAACAGATGGCCAGAAAAATACGGTTAATAGAATCCTTGAGGATATATTGAGGATGGTAGTCATTCATTAGCAAAAGAAGTGGGAGGAGTATCTCCCATTGGTGAAGTTTGCTTATAATAATGGGTATCAACAATCCTTGAAGATGAGTCCATTTGAAGTTATCTACAGGTCGAATTACAATACTCCTATTAGTTGGAGTCATCCAATGAACATGGTGCTGATTGGACCAAATATGTTGATAGATATGGAGAAAGAGATGAAAATTATTAAAAGAAATTTGAAGCATAAATGGGAAATTTGTGGATCAACATAAAGCATTCAAAGAGTTTCAAGTTGGAGAGCACATGTACTTGTGCATCAAACCCAAGAATAACTCCTTGATGACTGGGTCATGTGCCAAGTTGGCACCTCTATATTGAGGGAATTTTGAGATCCTTGAGAGGATTGGACCAATGGAATATAGGATTTTTTTACCTCCATCAGTGAAATTCCATGATCATTTCCATGTTTCATAATTAATTTATATTTGAATGATGTTGATCATGTGATGGTTTGGTCTATATTTTAGGTGGAACGAAAGGCGGGTTCTAGCCAAAGCAATAATGTATATTGAACTTGAAACAAGTTATGCTCCAAAATTGAGGAATAGAGCAAGTTAAAGTGCAGAGAAAGCACGTTGGACCTCATGAAGCTACAAAGGAGATGGTTGATTAGATGTGGGAATTATATCATTCTTTATTTGTTGGTTGAAGAAAATGGTTTGGTATATATATACCACAATGAGTTGTGTTATAAAGATCCACTAAGGGATATATTATAAATACTCCATCAAGATATGTTATACAGCTCCAATCAGTAGTATGATGATCATGCTTTGAACAATTGGTCATTGTCAATACTGCAATGAGTTGTGTTATAAAGATCCATAAGAAATATGCTTTTCAGGTTCAACAGTTTGTTGGTGATGATAAGAGTAATAAGAAGATTAAGGAAAGTGTTCCCCCAAGGGCTAGGAGTTTGTAACAACCCTAGGTTGATTTTCCATTTAAATGGAAGGACTTTATAAATGAAAAATAATACCAAGGTCATGTGACACATATTCCAAGTTGAATGAAGGGAAAAACATTAAAGTGGGAATCACTTGTGGTTAATTATTGGAATTAACATTGGCAAAAGGAAAAGGGAAATAAATGACAATTAATTCCAAAAATAAAGGAAAATGGGAGAAAATGAAGATGAAGAGATAAGGATATGCATGCAATGGAAAAGCAAGGAAAAAGGAAAATAAAAGGAAAAGTAAAATAAAGGAAGAGGGAGAACATTTTATGACTCTCTTGGTTACACTTGATCACTCTCATGAACACACTCTATCACAATCTTAGATAGACTTGGAGGAGAGAAGACGAGAACATATAAAATAAGAGGAAGAAAGCACTAGGAAGACACAAGCAAGTAAGCAAAGGAAAGCAAGGGAATGAAATAAGAAGATTGGAAAATAATCTACAACAGGAGGAAATTGCATGTAATAGGTCGCATGTGTGATTTTCTTACTCTGATTTGAATGCATGGTGCATAGGTTTTTCCTGGATGGGAAATGATGCATAGCCTTACCTTTGAAATTTTCGGATGACCATGATGTACTTGGTTCCTCTTTTGTTGATCTTTGGATTTTCGAAAGAGTTTGGATCTCGGTGAGGTCATCTTTGGAAAATCCCAGGGGTTGGTGGTGGAGATGGTTTCCACTAGAAGCCATTAATAGGTGGTTGGAGATAGGAAAATTCCTCAGGGTATGGTGAATAAATTCTGAGGCATCCAAGCTTATTTTGGTTTGGTGATATCTGGACTAGTTTAGGTGAGATCACTGTGGCTCAAGGGTGGAGGTGGTTTAACCTTTGGATTCCTTGTTCAGTTATACATGGTTTATCCAATGAGATCCCACATTCATGCTTCGAATATGGTTGTTGGGCAAATTCTGTTATGTTTTGAGTTAATTTTGTAATATTGTGTGGTAGTGAATGTAAAGTCTCCGAAAAATGTGCAAGCAAACTGGGAAGTTAGTAAGAGTCAAAGGGGCCTTAGTCCCTTATTTGGGTAGGTGATAGAGTTGTTTTGAGACTCACCCATGGTCTGTGGACCATTGTATTGTAAAGAAAAGGCTATATAAAGTTAAGTCATTGTGAGTATTAGAGGAGAACTAAAGTTGAAGAATCATTATAAGGGAAAGGTGTTAAGACAGAAAAGGTTTGTTTCCTGTACTTAGGAGAAGGTGGAAGGCTCCTAGCAGAGACCATGGTAAGTCCGCAAGTTGATTGTATGGGCCCTTACAGTTGAGTGCGCAAGGATAAAGAGTCTATATCTGAACACTTACACATAATAAAGCTTGTTTTCGGTTAAAAATGATGCATCTGTGTTCTTTTATTTACTTCTACTAAGTTTATATACCTTCGCTCTATAATGTGTTTTATATGAATGAATGCTTATTTACTACACAAACCTATTAGATCTATAATATTTATGCATAATAAGTATAACTAAGTACCTTCGTGAACATCTCGATGTCATTTATTTAAATTTATACTAGTTGTCTATTCGGAAGGGATAAAGATGCACGAAGGTAGATCTAAGCCATAACAACTTCAAGAAAACATCACATAGGCTGTTGGATGTAGAAACCTGGTCCTAGCATCCCCAAATACTGCTTCGAGTGAGACTGTAGCCTGCACTACATGGGTTGTTGCTGAAAGGGCCAAAACTTAAGGGTTTTTTTGGTTGGCACAGATAATGCTGAACGCGGGTTAGGCCCCATCAAGCCAACTAATGGTTCCGCTATCGGGAATGGGATCTATATGAGGAATGTGTGATGTCAAATCAGTGGATTCTTACTAAGAAGGAAATTGAGACATGGATTGATCGAAATTTTCACACATTTGCATCTCAAAAGAACAAAAATTCATGATTATCCTAGGAACAGTGGTGGGAGAGATACCTGTACATAGACGAGACCAAAGCCTTTTTCTGTTTCTTCCCCTGTGAATTGCATGAGCTAGTGCCTAGAGTAGCGGACAGTTAGGCCACATGGAGACATTATGTCCCTATTGGGTGGACTCCAGAGCTGGTGAGGTGCTTGGAAGCTTCAGAAAATAACATTGTGTGGGTTGTTGACCATTGGATTGATTGTATCATAGGAGGATTTGTCACTGAGATCACGACTGGTATGACCATTAGTTATAGTGAAGTAGAGGGAAGGCTCTTCAAGGGACTACACGATAAGTATTTAAAACCTCTGAAAACTTGGATTAAGATGTTTTGGTGTGAAAAATAGGTTATTCCATTACCTTGATGTTTGGGACTACGTGAAGTGGAAAATTGTTTTGAAGGAATGAAGAATTAGGCTCTAAATATAGTCCGCTTTTGGGATCCTCTTCAAGCAACGATGAAGGAGCTATTCTAAATACACCATGAAGTATGTTGCATATGGTAAGTCAGGGTATCTTGAGGATACCTCATCCATCCACTCCACCTCTGCGTCCACCTCTTCCGCATACACCTACACATTCACCTCCACCCCCACCTCTGCTTGAACCTTCAACATGGAAAACGAAATGAATATGTCGATATTTAAAGTGGTAGGGAGCAAACACCCTAAGCAATTTTGGTTTTTTGTAAATGTTGTGCGAACAACACAACAAATCACTGACGATAATCTAAAGAAAGTGCAGCTGGTCACAGTGTTGCAGGATATGGCACTAACTTCGTATATCAAGTTTTATCAAGACAAACTTAGTGTGATGTTGGTAGGGACTTAACAAGTGTTGAACAATTAGTTTAAGAAGCCTAAGTTTCAAACACATTTTTTCAAAGAGTCTAAGGAGATTCAACAAAGGGTAAATGAATCCTTGTGGGATTTTGATCAGAGGCTAAAATGCCTAATCCAATAGGCTAATATGAACATCACGGATGATCAACACAGAGACTGGTACATTGCTTCATTGTTGCCTCACCTAAGATTACCATCATCCCAGCAGAATATAGGAACACAAGTAGAGGTTGCGGAGATTGCGATGAGCTTGGAAGCCTCGCCAGTACAAGATACAAATGTTGGAGTAGAACAGATTTAGCCATAGCTGGAAAGTCTTCACATGGAGTTGTAGAGCTTGAAAACAGGGAAGGAAGCTCAACCAGAGGTCATGCACACTAAGGTCTGGTGTATAAAATGCAAGGACAAGGGACATGATAAGGATCATTTCTCTATTCATCATAATTACCTAATTGAAGGAGGTGACGTGCCTATGATGCTTAAAAATATCATGAGATCGAGCACGAGAGTAGCATTATGGTGTGCTATTTACTAAATAGCTGGGAAGCATGCAACTAATAATTGTCATCTCTTGAAAAAGTTTGTTCAGACACCGCAACAATTGTTTTGTACCTTTTATAAATCAGTTGGACATGATGAGCGAAATTGTTGAAGTTATGAACTAATAATGGAAAGGACCCATACCTATCGAATGGAGGAGGAAAATCGGGCTCAAGATCAGGGAACATGTGTAGTGCATGGAGGATTCGAAAGTTGTGGAAGAGGAAGAGGAGGATGGTTTGGCAGAGCTTGCAGACAAGTTATTTCTAGCTGCGGTGAAGATGGACATTTTGCGCACGACTGTCAGAACCCAATGCATGGATGTTGTCAACATTGCAGATAGTTCGATCATGTGATAGAAAATTGCCTAGTGTTGGTTGCCAAGGTGTATGAGAAAATGACACAACACCATACCTAGAATATGTAGATGATGAGGGTGGAGCCTCACGAAGAGGATCATAGCATCAATATTCTAATGCGTAGTGGTATGTCCAGAGGAGAAGATAATGGAAAACAACCAGAAACTGAAGGATGGGTGTGCAAGGCTGCTAAAAAGGATGTTTGGTTTGACCTCAACCAAGCTAAAGAAACTTTTATGGAGGCCAAGAAGAATTTTGCTGAAGCTTCTATATCTAGGAGTCAAGAGAAATCAACTAGGAACAATGAAGTGCGAGATGTGGATCCTTTGCTCTTATCCACTTTTCTTTAAAACTTGTATGAAGTCATTGAGGGATCAAAAGGTAGAAGAATGGATCCAAGTGTTGATTGGCAATTGTACAGGAAAAATTAGATTCCTTCAGAACAATGTGTTGTGAGAAAACTAGGTAAACATAAGAAGTGGACTCGGCATAAGATGAGGTTAGCCGTGCAGATTGGGGAGTATGAAATGGACAAAGTCATCCTAGGTTTGGGTTCTGATGTGAATGTACTGCCTAAGCATATATTGGGAAGGATGGGAAGAACTACACTACAATGGTCTCCTATACAGCTACCCATAGCCAACGAGCAAAAGACCATTCCTATGGGGCACCTGTATGGGGTAACAATGAACATTGATGGAGCAAGTGCATTGGCTAACTTTGAGGTAATTGAAATAGTGGATGACAACAATCCTTACCCCGCACTACCAAGAATTGACCCTGCACTACTAGGAATTGATTGCACCTTTGACATGGATGTGATGATTAATATGAAGAAGAAAAGGATGACATTTGAGAAGAAGGTGCTCAGGGTTATTGTGAAACTCGACCCTACTGAAGGAGTGCACTACAATGGACCACTACGGGACTATGTGAAGGATGATGACTTGGATCAAATATACAAGATAACTACACGTGATGAATATTGGATCAATCCGACTGTAGATGGGTGGATCACGTGGGATAGAGACAACTCCTGTAACTTAGACTTAGATGGAGATTGAACACTAGAAGAATACATTGCTTGAAGTATCTAAGTTACGTTGCAATATGATGACAAATCGCCACGATGTGTATCTACGGAGGTAAGGAATCTTCCACATTAAGATGTCTTAATGACGTTAATTTATTATTGGATTATTTTGAAAGGGAGGTGTTCGAACAACATCATTTCTAGGCACTCAAATTGGCACTACGCCCTATGCTTGCCCATTGGTGGGGTATGCATAAGGATAAATTCACTGACTAGAAGGAATCCAAGTGAATGATGAAGCTCAAGTTTGGATACACTAATACCCTGATGAATCAAAAATATAGTGGAAAAGATGATCCACGTGAACACTTGGCGCAGTGGACTAAAGCATGGGGCGAAGAGCCATAGCAAGAATGGGTGCATATCTTCTGTCACACCTTAGATATTATTCCCATGAATTGGAACTTGGAACAGAGCTACGCCATGGGATAGCCGAATGAGATATCTTGAGGGAAATATTCTTATTAACTTTCAGTTTTAAGGATGGATTCAAGTGCATTGATGAGGCGGTCTAGGAAATTAAGGAAACTATCTTTAGAATACCTGAAGAACCAATAGAATGGGTTCAGCTAGAGTGGAGTTCATAGCTGTGCCATGCACTGGAATGATACAATGTGACTATAGAAGAAGAAGAAGATGATCTGCGAAAAATCAATATAACAGAGACTGAAGGACAACTGGAGGTTGAAGGACCTAATGCAGAGAACTCTGATATATCAAAACCTTTGAATAATAGGCAAGTGAAATTGAATTCGATGTGCAACCTAAGTTTGGAAAGATCGATGATTATTAGGATGGAGATAAAGTTGATAAAGTCACAGAGCTACTACGCGAATACCATGATTTGTTTCCTACAAATTTCATGGAACTGAAGGGAATAGTAGGGGATTTGGGAGTGACAACGATCACTTTAAAGCACGACGCAAAGCCTGTGAAACAAAGACCTTACTAGCTAAATCCCACGTATAAGGGTAAGGTGCGCAAAGAGATAGAAAAAATGTTAGAAGCAGGAATTATTAATGCAGTAGAAGAATCTGATTGGGTGAGACCTATGGTAGTTCAAGAGAAGAAGCAATAGGGTGAAATCAAAATATGCATAGACTTGAGGAAGTTCAATGATGCATGCATTCATGACCCATTTCTAACACCATTTACAAAGAAAGTTTTAGAGAATGTTGGAGGGTAGGAAGATTATTCATTCATTGATGGGTTCTCAAGGTACCATCATATCAAGATCACAATGAAGAATCACAACAAGATGACCTTCATGATAGAGTGAGAATGATTCCAATACACAATGATTTGATTCAGACTGAAGAATGTGCCCTCAATGTTTTTAATATTTGTAATTGCACTGTTCAAAAAATTCATCCATACATTCTTAGAAGTGTATTTTGATAGCTGGACTCTATTTGGGTTGGTAAAATGCCATGTTGCAAGTATGTGCCTCTTGTTGGATACTTGTTGCAGATACTAAATTTCTCTAAATCTAAAGAAGTGTATATTTTGTGTGCCTTATGGGATATTGTTAGGTCACATGGTTTGCAAGCAAAGATTAATGGTAGATCCTATGAAGATAACAATGATTGTCAATTTAGAATCTTTGAAGAATGTAAAGCAGTTGTACGCAACATTGGCATACAGTTGTTACTACAGAAATTCATGAAACCTTATGCATAGATAACTGTGCCGATGGAGGAATTATGAAGAAGACATGACCTTCTGCTGGGATGAAGACTGTCATTGCAGTTTCAATTTGTTAAAGGAAAAGATAATTACTAGGCCTATTTTGGTGTTTTCCAACTGGGAAAAAGAATTTCATGTGCATGTGGATGCCTCTTCTATTGCGTTGGGTGTGGTATTGACCCAACTCAGAAAAGGTGAGATAGATCACCCTATATCCTTCACCAGAAGGAAATTTTCAAAGGATGAGAAGATATATTCAGCTACTGAGCACGAAGAATTGACGATGGTCTATGCACTACAAAAGTTTTCACATTATTTCTTGGGCAGACAATTTAAAATGTATACAGATCACTCCAGTCTCAAGTACCGGGTCAATACGCCTGTGTTGGGGGGAATATCTGTAGATGGTTATTTCTATTTCAAGAATATGATTTTGAAGTGATTGTAAAGACTCAACAATTGAATGGAGGACTAGATCATTTGTCCCAGATTGAGATAGGCAAAGAACCAACTAGTTTGGAAGAAGGGTTTCTAGATGTGCGGCTCTTTTCTATATGGGTCACACATGATCAATTTGCTGATATAATTCAGTTTCTGACTACAGGAAGAGACCCAGAAGGATATTATACTCAGCGGAAGAAGGAATTGGTGGTCCACCCTACTGGCTTTTCTCTAATTGTAGGACACTTGTATAAGATGGGTACTTATGAAATATTGCACCAATATGTTCTGGAGTTTGAACAATCTAGTATCCTCAACAAAGCACATGGAGGAGTGGCAGGAGGAGACTATGTAGGTAGAGCAATTGTGCAGAAGATTCTATGTGCAATATTATATTGGCCAAGACTACATAAGGATTCTGAGGCATATTGGAAGGGATGTGATGCATGTCAAAGGATGTGAAAGACATCACAAAGGGATGAATTGCCCTTGAATCCTCAAATTTCATTCCAGGTGTTTGAAAAATCGGCTATTGACTTTGTGGATCTGATACAACCCCCAAGGAAAAAGACAAGTGTGCGGTACATTATTACTCCGACAGAGTATTTGACAAGATGGGTAGAAGCGCAACCCGTGAAGGATTGTAGCACCACTACAACCACAAAGTTCCAATTTGAGTATGTCTTGAGAAGCTTTGGTTGTCCTAGGATACTAATGAGTGATAGGGGTATGCATTTTCTAAATGCAACTATTGCCGGGATGCTCAAATAATTTCAAGTTTATCATCAAAGGAGTACTTCCTATCATCCTCAAGAAAATGGTATGGTAGAAGAATTCAATATATATTGGAGAACACATTGGCGAAGGTATGCAACACACATAGAAATGACTAGGATGTGCACATACTAGCATGCTATGGGTGTATAGGATGACATGTAAGAAGTTGACTGGACAAACCTCATTCAGATTGATCTATGGGATAGAGGTTGTGATGCCTATGGAGTATATTGTTCCGACCTTGTGAATTGCAACATTAACTGATATGGAAGACCATGAAAGTATGGAGGAATTCCTCACATATTTCATGGAATTAGAAGAAGACCATTTTCTAGCAGGATTTCATCAGCAGGTATAGAAGGAGCACGAGAAGGCTTGTCATCATCGACATATTAAGCTCGACACCTTCAAGCTGAATGATTTAGTGTTATTATATGATAAAGGTTCATGAAGTTCCCTGGGAAGTTTCAAATGCACTGGTTAGGGCCCTATGTAGTTAAGGAAATTACATATGGTGGCGTAGTTTAGCTCGCGAAGCTGAATGGGGAGATATTTCTAGGAAGAGTCAATGGAAGTCGAGAGAAGTTATATCAAGGGGATCCTTCCCCTATGCAATGACTACATCATAGTAAGATAGTCTTAGTACTCCAAATAGCTACAAGGAAGTACGTGACTATAAACTACATTTCCCGAAGAATGGGAAAACGAAGTAAGGGGGCTGCGCGAGGGAAGCCAGAAGTGCACCAGGAGGAACGGCCCCAAGAGGGTTGTTCCATGGAGGTTGGTGCCATGCATATGAGTCTAAAAACATTTGTAGATGCATTGTAGCTAATTGGATGGTGAAAATATTGTTAGGAGGAGTGGGTAGGCTACATTTATTGTGCAAATATTTGGCAATTTGTTGCCAAAGATACATTTATGAGGAGAAATTGGAGGGAACGATTGGATTTGAATTTGAAAGTCCCTATAAATCTCGTATCATGGCCTGTATTCCAACACTTCTCTTTTAGAAAATTTGTTTCCCTCCCTATATGTCTAAGAATGATTTAGAGGAACTTTTGTCGCAACCAAAGTTTGCAAGCTTGCCTCAGTGGAGCCATAAAATCTTCCTTGAGAAAATGAATGATCTAGCAGAAGCTTCTATCTCCAAATTTTTTGTCTCTAAATCCATTGTCTCTGACACCACAACCCCTGAAATTGCATCGACAATGGAAACTACACCATCTGAGCCTATGATGCCGAGGTCGCCTAGGCCAAAAACATTTACTACTAAGGAGAAATAGAAGAAAGCACAGGCTATACCAGTGAGGTAGTTTATGGTATTCCACTATGCCTGACAACTATTGTTAATTTCCCTAGTTGTTTGAGAAGACAATTTGTTCCCTTCATAAGATGCAGAGTTACCAGAGGCAAGGAAGTTCGCTTCGCTGTGGGAAACAAAGGACCTTGAACGGGTCATGGAAACAAAGATATTCTGGGTGTTGGTCAAGATGGAGCTTCACATGGTGACTAGCTAGAGGTTGATGCTGTCACCTACCCTATTTAAGCAATTGGAGGCCTACATGGATTTTAAAGTGGATTTCCATAATGTATCCATCCACGCAAGGTGCGATCATAAGAAAGTATGGTATAAGTTACCCTACCTAGTCACTGACGTAGATATATAGGAAGTCATGGGAAAATGGTCAAGTGAGTGGTGGCAATGATCATATCTCAGCACAGGAACAAGGACGACCAAGGTTAGTTCCTCCATGCAGGCCCCAATAGCACAGAATAAAAAGGAAGTTGCATAGACTCCTACTCGAGAGAAAGCAACGCAGAAAAAGAAAGTGGTTGAGCAGGTCGCAACCCAAGCAAAAGTAGCACAGGAAAAGAAGGAAGTTGTTGCTAAGGCAGTAGTTGACAAGGAGAATGCCACAAAGGAGGTCACACTAGAAGTTGAAAATTTCACTTCTCAACATATTATGGAAAAGGAAGGGTCTTAGGAGGAGGGAAATTGTGGTGAGGAGTAGAGAACTCCGTTTAAATTGTAAAAGTGAACCAAGGAGATGAATTCTAGACCTAGGAAGAAGCAGAACTCAAAAAAGCATGCACATGCGGATCCAACGGTCCTCACTGAGGGGGAATTGGATGAGATGGGAGACAAGGTCCATGACACAACAACAGAGTTGTGGACACAGTTCGAGTAGCAGTACATGCAAACATTGGGGAGCATGCAAAATGATTTGCATGAGTTGCAAATTCAAATAGGTTGAATTCAGGTGAGAGTGGGACAGATGAGAAGGATTCAAGTGAGCCCAAAGCAAGCGAGCACATTGGTGTTAGACATAGATAGAAATCTGGACTTTAGATTTATTCCTTTACCAGATGGTTCACTACACACAGAAGTAGATGAAGCAAACACCCATCTCAGACAGATAAAATATGTGGGTGTCAACTTAGCCATGTTACCTATTCAGACCCTCTACGCGCTTCATCAAGAGGTATTAGATGAGCTCAGGATTAGGGAGTAGCACGCACTATCAGTTATCAAAGAAATCAAAATGAATAATGAGAAGATTTTTGCAAAAAGGATTAGGCATTGAAGGAAAATAAATAATTGGTCACAGGAAGCCAGAGCTTGGAGGCAACAATTACGCAGGCATGTCAAATGCTGCCAGAACTTAACATCCCAGACGATGTTGGAGTAGCGGCGGAAATTCAGAAGATGGCTGCCCTAGTCAGAGAATCAAAGGATGAGGTTGGACAAGTAACATTTGAGTTCTAAATGAAGATCTTAGAGCTCAAATTGAAATTGCAGCTAATAGCTCTGCTAGAAGTCAGGGAACAACACGGAGCAACTGCCAAAGAAAGTATGGCCACTTTAGATGCAATCATCACATGTTGGGCACTGATCTTCGAGCAGGTAATTGAACTATGGATGAGTCTATAGGAGAACACAAACCTGCAAAAATTTGACATAGATATCAAGGGGTTGCAACAATAGTTTCATGAACTCAGGGAGACTGTGTGCACTTTGGTGCCAGTCCAACGCTTCACTTACCTAATAGAAGAAAAACAACTTCAAATGTAGTTTGAGGGGCTGCGAAGGAAAGAGGTTGTACTAAAGACTAGAATACAACCATGGACAGAGGAAGAAAGTCACCTTACTCTGTTAGTCTAGAAAAAATTGAAGACACTCCAGTAGATTCAAAGGACTATGTGTGTGACGATGGAAGTCCCAACTACAATAAAGATGGCAGAGGAACTGTAGTAGGCCACGGTACAGGGTTCTACTGACATAACTGTTTTGAATATGGATTTCAACAACCTCCAAAAATATTTAGAGGCACCACCTGAGTGAGTCAAGGGCGAGTCATCCAATTTGGGTTGGGGTCCTATTGGGATGGGGTCCCTAGGGACAACTTTGTTAAGTTTTGAGTCAATTTTGTAATATCTTGTGGTAGCGAATGTAAAGTCTCCACAAAATGTGGAAGCGGAGCACTTAATAGGAGCCAAAGGGGCTTTAGTCCCTTAGTTGGGTAGGTGATAGAGTTGTTTTGAGACCTGTCAATGGTTGCGAACCAGGATATTTTAAAGAAAAGGCTATATAAAGATGAGCCATAGTGAGTCTTAGAAGAGAACTAAACTTGATGAATCATTATAAGGGCAAGGTGTTAAGGTAGGAAAGATATGTTTCCAATGCTTAGGAGAAAGGGGACGACTCCTGTAGCTAAGTGTACAGAGACCTTGGTAAGTCAACAAGATGAGTCTGTGAGCCCCTACATTTGAGTGCTCAGGGATGAGGAGTCTATATCTGAACACTTACACTTAATAAAGATCGTTTTGGGCCGAAAATGATGGATCTATTTTCTTTGATTTACTTCTGCTAAGTTTATATACCTTCACTATGTAATGTGTTTTATATGAATGAATGCTCATTTACTACGCAAACCTGTTACATCTATAATATTTATGCATAATACATACAACTAAGTACCTTCGCGAAAAGCTGGATAACATTTAGTTAAATTTGTAGTTGTTGTCTATTTGGAAGGGATAAAACTACGTGAGGGCAAATCTAAGCCATAAGAACTTCAAGAAACCATAACACATGCCTTTGGATGCAGAAACCTATTTCTAGCATCCCCTAACACTGCTTCAAGTGAGACTGCAACCTGCGATATGTTGGTTTTTTCGAAAGGTTGAACAATTTAGGGTTTTGTTGGCTGGTGCAGATAACACTCAACCTAGGTCATGCCCCATCAAGCCAACAATGGCACAAGGGTGATTAGCCGAAAAACCAATTTGGTTGAACCCAATCTATGGTCGGGGGTACGTGGAAGTACTTGACTTGGTTATAATTTTCATGTGTTATTACTTATTTGAGATTAATGAGCACAAGAACTGGTTTCACATATGATTTTATGATTGGTTTGTCACGATTCTATTATAGTTAAATGTTGGCTACATGCATGATATATTTCCCATTATATGACATTCTCTTGTTATGGATCCATTCCATGGTTTTATGGGATCTAAAGTACTTTACATGAGTGCATGTGCTAACGTGTGTTTTTGCAACTAGTAGGAGAGGGAATCAAGCCTTCTTTATGATTCTTTGATGATCTTATTGAAATATTGAATAGATATGCATTCATGACCTACATGTACTATGCTTGGAAATTGTTTATATAAATAATTACCATATATATTTGACAAGTTGAGCATGGATTGAGTTAAGAACAAAGCAGGAAAACTCCTATAGGAAGCTCTGGAAGTTATGTTCAATTCTTGGATGTTGGTCTATAGCCTAGCCCTAAAAATATGGAACAGGGCTTCTCACCACACTCTTAGATCCTAGAAATTTTGGTTGCAGCCACATGGAGTTTAAGTTAAGCACTTGACTATAGAATTTTGACCATGTGCATAGTTCTACATGCACGTGACTGCGCCATGAAGTGAGTAAAAGATATAGTTCCAATCTAGGGAAATATCACTAGTGAATGTTTTTTGACATCTAGGTGATTAGGTGTCTTTGAGAGGTTGCTTAATGTTGTCATTATAGTAGGCCCCACTTCTGTAACTAGAATTGGTTTTTGGGTCATTCATAGTAACTATCAACTCATGTTTACCCTAGAGAGCTTGTAAAAGTGGGTAAATGTGGGGTGGTGTGTTACAAAGGCTTTATGTCTAAGGCTTACAAAATTCTTGCTTGATTTCGAAATTGAAGAGCTTATGCATGTGAGGGATGAAGATAGTCCCTCCCAATTCAAATTTTCATCTTGGTAGCATTCAATATCCTTAGCTTTCCCATTAGTGATCCATTTAAACCAAAACATATTGCCTTATAAATGGAAGATATAATCCACTATATATTCCCTCAAAATGTTGTCGATAGAGTTACGAGATTCATAATGGTTATAAGTTAGGAATTCTAACTCATCAAGAAAAATAAAATTATTTTCTTTAGTTTTATGAATCGAAATTTTCCTATGTAACTTTATAGGATCATATTTAGATAGGTGCAATTGTTGTTCTTTCTTTCTATTTAAATGGTAAATTTTCTTATTTTTAATGAGATATTTATATATATTGACCTTATCAAGATTTAAAGATTCATGGAAAGCATCCCTAAATGCTACTCTAGAAATCTCACTATCATTATCATTCGAAGTGTTGATATCTCTCTTCTTCCTTTTATACAACACCTTGATAGAAATTTTGTTAATGGATGTAAAAATGGATATATCAAAATTATAAAATGGGTTTATGATTTTATTCTTATAAGTTAAGAGATGTAAATCCTTATTTAAATCCTTTAGGAAGAGATCTGTCTTACTTTTCAAAACATAAGTTCCCTTACTTCTCATAATACTCTTCTGTGTGAATGAGATATAAATCCTTATTTAAATCCTTTAGGAAGATATCTATCTTACTTTTTCAAAACATAAGTGCCTTGTCATAATACTCTTGTGTGTGAATTTTGTGCATGGAAAAGCTTAGAGTTAAGGTTAAATGTATATGATTAATGTGAGACTCAGTGTCACCTAATATGTCAAAAATTAGCATTTGGTTGGAAACATGTACACTACACATCACATTATCCATACATTATTAACGAGGCCATAAATACATGCCATCCAGTTAGAGTCTTTTGGCTTTTCTACATCATTGCAAAAAATAAGGTATTCAAAATTGCATATCTTAACAATGTTATGGCCAAATAATTTATTGGCTAGGTTTTCAGAGTTTCTCTTGTATATACTACTTAAAACAAGGTCCTTATCTAGAAAAAAAAGTATTAGTGTTGGAATAATTTCTTAGATAAATAGCCTAATTAGATGGAATTGTAGCATTAATGTCTCTTAACAACATGATATGATCTTCATTCTTAGGAATGCAAATATCTTGTTCTATGGTTTTATAAGGGAAATTTATATTTAGATTGCTTCTTTTTTATAAAAGGTGGAGTTGATAGGTGGAAAGTAATAGATTGCGATAAAAATATGTTTAGGATTAAGGTCAAATATTTCAATCTAAATCGATTAATTGAGAGGGTCTATCTTATGAAGTATATTTTTATTGAATACATTCTTTTTTGTATAATGTAATGTTTCTTCAATCTCTCTATGTGATTATTTTTTCTTTTGTACCAACCAAAAAATGGATAAACCTATAAAGTGAAAATTACACTCATCATGATCCTAAGTTATAACTAAAACATTAATATCAATTTAACTTGGAATCCAACTTAGCATAAGACTTTTATGCCATGGAAGGAAAACCTAGTTCCAAAAAAGGATTTGAAGTGCTCTAAATTCCTATTTATTGCTATTCTTTTGATATTTTTACCTAATAATAGATTTCCTATTTCTAAAAATTTCTAATTTTCCTTCCTTTCTAGATTCCTTTACCTTTTGAAGCTCCTTTCTTAATGATATGGAATTACTATCTAATTTGCAAATAATTTATGTTTGAATTAACTTAGCTTAACATCAAAAATCTTAATAACTAACTAAAAAGATGAATCGAGTAATTAACAACTAAAAAAAGTGGAAATAAGAGAAAGAGGATGATAATGGAATTCACCCATCTCTGACGATGCCTTAGAGTCGAATCCCATTGAGGAACTGACTCATTATGTCATGTAAAATGTTATGTCCCTTTAATACTAGTGTATTCTCTCATTGTTATTGTGAGTGTAACCCCATTATTGTTATTGGCGTGTCCATGTAGTCCCGATATTGTTATTATTGTGTGCCATAGATCCCCGCTATTGTTATTATTGTGCCCTTACATTATTAATGTTATGTCGGCTTTGATTATATTGTGACCCCTTAGACTCTTATATATAGAAAGGAGATTTTGTCTTTTGAATCAACCAAGAATTGTTCATTTGTGTAATTTAAAGGAGGTTTCCTTTGAAGAGGCTAATTTTGAAGTTGTTGATCTATCTCTTCTTCTATATTGTGAGTTGGTTGAATAACATTTTGTTTCAGAGCTTTGGATTCTAGGGTTCCACTTCTTCAAACAGGTTATCTTGGAATTTTTGCAATAAATGTTTTTCTACAAGGTTTCAAAACTTGAAAGTTTTACCATGTGGAGTAAAAATATAAGTAAACTTCATGTAAAAATTTTAGATGTTGGTTCATTATAGTTTCAGACATATGATCTGAGGAAGTTAAGGTTTTTGCAAGCTCCATAATTCTATTTCAAATAGTCGGCCTAAGTAAAATCGTCATAATGGTTTTTATACAAGGCTTCAGAAGCTGAAATGTTTACCACACAGATCCAAAATCACATAGAACTTCATGTAAAAATTTCAAGTCTTGGTTTGCTAAATTTTCAGAGATATGCTCTGAGTAAGTTAAGGTTTTTTCAAGGTCCAAAATTTTGTCTCAAACAGGAAACCGAGGGAAAACGATCATAGCCTTTGTTTAAGGCATAATATTTGAATTATGTAAAACTTAGCCAAAATTTCACGGATTTTAGTTTGGCATGTAGAAATTTCAGGGCTCAAGGTCGAAACAAAGACACATGGCACTCCATAGAAGTTCGCTCTACTAAACAAGTTTATAATATGGTCATCGTGTGAGATCATGCATAAATCTTTCTTGAAGACTCCAATCTTGGTCTGACTTGTGGGGTTGGAAAGAAGACTCATAGGGATACCACAAGACAAAATTTTAGACCTTGAAGATTCAAAATTATGTAGATACAATAGATTCAATATCAAGGTCCTACAAAGCGAAAAAAACGTGTGTAGTTTTTAAAAATTTGCACAAGTTTTGTTTCAAAAAATAGTTTGAAGTGATTCAAAGGGCATAGTGAAGCATACTTATTATTAATTCATGGCCTGAAGAAAGAAAATTGAAACAGTTAGTTAGCAACCCAAATTATCTATTATGACAAATGAAGAAGAGGAAGAAATGCAACATTATATAACAAAATTATGACACCAAGTGCACAAAATTTCACTCTCACAAAAAGTAACAGAAGCTAAGATGGATGGTTTGAATTATTGAATCTAAGATAAGATGAATGGTTTGAAGAATAGAATGGAAGCTAATATTGATGGTATAGAAGAAAAGCTAAAAGGAAACATGGAATAATTGAATAAAGATATGGAATGTTTGAATTAAGGTTTGACAAAGTTGCTACAAAAAAGGCTTCCTAATGGCGAAACGTAATAGAGGAAAATCACGATGAGAAAAAAATAAATGTTAATCATGATTTTGTATACTCTAATGTTGGATTGAAGACCCGCCATATTCCAAAGATTGATATGAGGAAGTTTGATGGCAAGGATCCCGTAACATGGATACTACAGATGGAGCAATATTTTTATCTGCATAATGTTCAAAAAATGAAAAAGATAAGTATTGGAAAATTATATTTAGAACCTAATCAGTTTGTATGGTATCGATGGCTTTGTTCTCATAAACCACTTCTCAATTGGTCAATTTTTATAGAGGAAATGATAAGACATTATGAAGATACAAAGAGAAACACCTTCTTTAGCCAATTGATAAATCTAAAACAGAAGTGTTCAATGGCAGAGCACATTGAGGACTTCCAAAAATTGAATATAAGGGTAAATGATATTCTAGAGGAGCATAGTATTGATTTCTTCATAGGGATTTTAAAGTACAAAATCCAATAGATGGTTTGCTTTTGGGAACGTAATTCATTGGAGAGGGCATTCGAGTTGGAAATAAAAATTGAAAGCACAATTATGGCAACAAGGAAGCATACCACTCACAATGATAAATATGGTTCTTGCTCTTACCCTTCCACAACCTACAAGGTTCACACCACAACAATTGGAAGAGAAAGGATATAAATGGCTTTGTTACAGTTTCGATAGAAAATGCACTAAAGGTAATAAGTGTGATGAGAATAAATTATTTTACATAGATTGGGAATAGGAGGAAGAAAAGGAACAAGAAAGGTTAAAATAAGATGATATACACTAGGAACCAACCCCAGAGAAAGAAGGAATGAATCCGGCCATATGTTGTAATGCGTTGACAAGAATTACCACTCCCCAAACTCTCAATATAGAAGGACATATCCAAAATAAAAAAGGTAATAGTTTTGAGTTACTCAAGTAGTACCAATTATTTTATTCATTGTAAGATAGCCAAGGAATTGAATTGCTTCCTATATCCACCACAAGAGTTCCACGTGATGGTTTGAAATGGAGGAACCATAAATTTCTCTAGAAATTGTCATAATATCAAGATATCCATGGGAGAATATGTATTAAATAGTATAATGCTTTCCATTGCATTGGGTGGTGTTGATGTTGTACTAGGTGTCCAATGGTTACAACCTTTGGATACAATAGCTTTTAATTTTCAAGAGTGTTTCTTGATTTTTTTTGTGAAGGAAAGGAAATTGAATTAAGGGGCATCATAGGGAAACCAAGAAATATAATAATCTCTAATAGCCTGACAAATATTCTAAAGAAAGAACAATGGGGCATAATTTCACAATTATGTTCACTAGAGGTTCAAACATTGAAATCATGTATTTCTCCAGATCTCCAAAATGTCTTGGAAAATCATTCCAAGGTTCAAGGTGTGAAAGATGACATAAAGAAATAACAATAGGTTCTCCAAAACTTAATGTATAACCTTAGTTTGGCACATACTACAATGAAACAATAGACATATCAACATTGCAACGAAAGAAGTTTTGATGTAGGTGATCATTTATTTTTACAACTAAAACCATACAAACAAATTCTCCTCAAGCAAGAAAAAAAGGATACTAAATTATCACCAAAGTATTATGGTCCTTAGAAAATGTTGCAAAATATTTGTACTATGGAATACAAATTGGTGCTTCCTGCATCTTCCCAAGTGCACCTAGTTTTCCATGTTTCATGCTTAAACATGGTTATAGGTGACAAGCTTCTAGTTCAAACAATATTTCTACAACTTGATGAGGAAGTAAAAATCATTTTGGAACCGAAAGAAGTAATGGAAACAAGAACTCAACAACTACGAAATTGATCAATTTCAAAGTATCTTATCAAGTGGAAGGACTTATCTACTAAAGATTCCACATGGGAGGATGAGAATTTTATACAGATGCATCTAGGAATACTCAAGTGTTGAGGATAACACTTTTTTCAAGGAGAGGGGCATGTTAGGTCCCTATAATACTAGTGCATTCCCTTATTGTTATTGCCTATGTAGCCCCCTTACTATTATTGTTGTGCCTATGTAGTCCCCATATCATTATTATTGGGCCACATAGAAGCACACTAATGTTATTGTTGTGTCCTTACATCATTATTATTATGTGGGGCCTAATTATATTGTGACTATTTAGTCTCCTATATATAGAAAGGAGGTTTTGTCATTTGAATTAGCCAAGAATTTTTCATTTGTGTAATGTAAAGGATGTTTCCCCCTTAAAGAGGCTAATTTTGAAATCGTTGATCTATCTCTTTTTCTATTTTGTGAGATGGTTGCATAACAAAAAATTGTTAATACATCCAATTGGTCTCCAACCTAAAAAAGATTATGTCTTCAACTTTACTACAAAGGATATGGTATTCTATAAAATCACATCCCACTCTTGGTTTTATAATATTCGGACTACAAACAATTATTTCTTAAATTTACACAACAAAAGTACTCCATAAAATCACTTAGTGTCAAGCAATTGTTTAGATACAGATCCCTTGACATATTTGTAAAAGATCCTTGTTATATAGAATATGTCACTAGGTCAAACGTATATATAGTTGGTGATGTTTCAGATTGGTAGACTTTATAATTTAAATACACTATAGGAACATCACCATATCAAGTACTTTTTTAGTGCATTTGTAAAACCATTCACCTATTAACATATATATTGTGGGTTCAAACCGATGACCAATCCAATTTTGGAAACTGATCAAAATAAAGCTCTAAATATTGTTGAAGTTCCCCTGGAATGAAAGAATTTTGGTGGCATGATGGTTAGAGTGTTGTGTAGTTTCTCAAAGGCTTCCATGTGTAATCCATGATTAATCCAAGTTTATACATCTCCTAACTAGTAACCTTTAAATATAGGTTGTCAATGTTGATTCTAGCAAACAATCGTTGGTTCAACAATAACTGATTATGTTTTTTACTACGAGGTTGGGGAGTTCAAAACTTGCTGACAGTTTTTTCATAGACCATCCTGGTTCATTTGGGGTCAACATGTGGTACCATTTGATTGCGCCATGCTAGTCCCTCTACATAGATAGTTTGTCACGTTATCTTACCATGTAAACAAACTTGCCACATTAGTAGTGCCAGCTCAACATGCCACATCAACATTCATATAATTCAATCAACATGCCATGTCATACTTTTTACTTCTACTTGTCACCATCCATACTACCACATTAACATCCATACAACCACTCTGTCAGTGTTTGGTGATGCCATGTGTTAGGCCATGCACATCTTTTTTGTCTTATTTCACTAAAACTTCATGAGCCCATAATTTTCTCATATAGTGATTATTTGATGTCTATTAAACATCATTAGGAATCCCTTGGGCATCTCTTTGCCATGGAGGTATTTTCATCATTATTTGAGAATGTCATTTTTTATGAGTTGTAAAAATCCACTTGAATCACTTAATTCCAGTTAGTCTCCTCGAATGACGTCCTCATTTATAAAGATTCCTATATTTTAAAATAAATGAGATTTACTAACTATGCTAGATCATGGTCACTACAACTTACGTAACATTGATCCAACTATCTTTGTGCTTGAGTATGTTTTCCAACTTTCTCACTTCTATGAGATAAGTTGTTTTAATTTGACACTTATTTTTTAATTAATCTTTTACTGTCACTAGCATGTCCTCATATTCCTTCCCTTTTATACTAATGATCATAATATTGAGGATCCTTTATTGCATTCGTGATCCAACTTGTTTAGATTGATTATTTATTTTTTCATAAGTTTTCTAACTTGTTTTTCATATTGCTTGGTCAAATTATTATTTAGTTCCTCTTTTAAATCTTTAATGTCGTCTCTCAAAGTGCAAACTAGTTTTTTTTTAAGCTTTAATCGATCTCTCCTAGTTTTTCTTTTAACTTTTTAATCTATCCATCTTATTTTTTTTAACCTAAAGGAATCGACATCTAGGCTAGTCTCATACTTGCATTACACTAGGTCTATTCTTTCTTCTACCATTATACTAATGGGGAACTACAAACTCTTCTCCCTAGACGACGACACAACAAGGGGATTGAACCTTAGATATCATAGTTTGCATGATTTCAGGTCACTTAGATCACCAATTGAGCTTCCCCCCTCAAACCTTTAGTTGTTTAATCTCATCTCTCAATGCACAACATTATTTTTCATACTACACTTGGTCAAATTATTATATAGTTTTTGTTTTAACTCTTTAATCTCATCTCTGAAGGTGAAACCTTCTTCAGAGATTGTTTTTATTCCATTCTTTCTTGTAATCTATTTTCCAATTTTTGCAATGAGTTTGAAACCCTAAAAACTTTATTTTTTATCAATTTGATTTTTTTGTGAACTACTGCAACCATTTCTATTTTATATTGCAACCATTTCCATTTTATATTCCACTCGTTTTCTCCTCTTTTTTATTTTCCTAATAAATGAATATGCTCATAAATAAATTTTAAGCCCTTACCTCTCCTCTTTCTAGGTTGAGATTTTGGTATGTGTAGTGAAGTGGCCATAGTTAAAAAAAATAAAACGAAAAATAATAAATAAGATAGATTTCTGTAATTTGACTATATATAGCTACATATATTGTAATAAATTTTTTGGACTTATATTGTTGAAAAATTCTTTCAAATATAATGTTATAGATTATAGAATATGTATCTGATTAGATAAATGCCTATGAGACTTCAAATATTCATCAAACTGAAATAAAAATTCATTGTAAAATATATGTTATGGAAATTGACGTATTCACTGCAAATAATTAATTCCCAGCAAAATGTATGACCAGAAAATCTCTACCAATTAATTTATTCACAACTATTAAATAAAAATTAATTCAAATTCACAAATATTTAAGATAGATAAAATTATTTCGACTTCAAGATATATAGAAATATAAAATATATCAAATGTCTCAAAATAAATTATATATATAAACTTAAACTTAAGTATTTGTCTTAAATAAAATTTAAATATATTTGTCTTAAATAAAATTAAATCAAAAGAGAAAACATGCTTTTATGTGTCACTAAAACTTCTATACCTGAGACCTATATACCTGACAAAATCTACATAAATAGCGAAAAATAACATTAACTCAATACAATCTATATTCCAATCCACAAAAATATGGACGTTTTTGATATTGCCAAATAACAGCATTATAATTTTTATATATAAATCTAACAGTTTAGGCATCCAAGAATATAAATGGAAACCTTAAAAGGAATAAAAGTAAAACCGACTCGAGCATTAGATAGATGATGCAAAGACATATTCTTTATTAATTAAATATTGAACCCATATTATCATCTTTGTAAGATTTTATATTGGTTTCAATCCATTAAATCATATGCATTTCCTAATTTATCTCAGAATTTAGAAGTTTACTATTCATACATATAACATCATTTTGATTTTCAAGATGATAAATAATAATGAAATGCTCACTTCTGAATGGAAACTATTCAAATGGATGATCGATTTAACTCATTAATATCGTATATCTCAATTCAAAATAAAATGTTAAGTAGAAAATATAATAGAAATGTTCACCAAAATAATAAAAATGTAAAATAAATTATATTAATCTGTTAACATTTTTTTAATTGTTTTTAAATGTAACTAAACATTATATATATGATTTCTTATATTT